>PVKM010006201.1:0-45049 GCA_004027735.1 Carollia perspicillata
CCTTGAGTGTGAGTGTGGACTGGTCTGAGTGACCCTAGTGACTCATTTCTAATTAATAGAATACAGCAAATGTTATGAGATGTCATTTCTTACCTTAGGTTTGCAAAAAGACAATGACATCTGTCTGTCTTGCTGGTCCTCTTCTCTCTCTTTCTCTCTCTCTCTTTCTCTCTGTCTGTCTTTGCTTGGGAGAAGCCAGCTGCCACCCTATGGAAAGGTCCACTGGCATGTCCAGGCAACAGCCAATAAGCACCTGGTGCCTGTAATGGCCGTGTGAGTGATTTTGGAAGCAGATTCTCCCATAGCCAGGCCTTGAGCTGACTCACCCCAGCTGACAGTTTCACAGCAATCTCAGGAAAGACATGAGCCAGACACTCAGCTAAACTATACTTTGGTTTCTGACCCACAGAAACTGAGATAACAAATGTTTGTTGTTTTAAGCCATCAAGTGGTGAGGTAAATTAATTGTTTCATAGCAAAAGATAAGTAATAAAAGGAGTTCTTTATATATCCTGGATGTTTGTTTGCTATTTATATGTATGATAAAAAATCTTTTCCCACTCTTGGCTTTTTTTCTTATTATTGATTCTTTTGATAAGTACAAGTTTGTAATTTTTCATGTCTTTCAATTATTATACCCTTTTAAGATGAGTGCTATGTTCTATTTAAGAAATTTTAATAAATATTTGCTTAGCAAAAGTCTACCTTCAAATTTTGCATTTTCAAAGGAAAAAAATCACTCATCTAAATAGAATATATGTTCCCAAATAATCACATTATAATACATAACATTTACTCAACAATTAGTAGGAGAAAAGCATCATGCTAAATGCTTTTGCTGCATGACATAGCTCATAGTCACAAGGTGCTATGTGACAGAGTGTGAAGCCTGTATGAGCCTTTCAAAGTCCACATTTTTTTATTTATTTACTGATTGCTTTCTGACACAAGCTTGTCATTTGGAGTTCTGGTTTGTCTAAAAGATTTTCTGTCTTAATGAGGCATGGGTAAGGGGGCTGATATGTTTGAAATTAATTGATTTGGCATCTAAAGAACATTGACGCTCCTTTCTGTTCCTTTTGATTTCTGTGCAGTAATTTCAGAGTAGTTTCAGAGTTGCAGGTAATAGAAGGTGCACTGGGATTCAGATATTCTCTCTTCTTGTCCAGGGGCAAACATTTTGTAGTCATGTGAACCTGGGCAACTCATTTCACTTCTTTGTGTTTTAGTGTTTCTGAAGCAGACACTTTCTTTCCTGAGCACCCAACATTTTACCTTTCTTATAGTGCTCTGGTTTTCCCTGAGGAGTGACCTTTTTACCATTGGGTACAACTTTGGTGACACAGGTCAGGAGCCTGCCTTTCTGCTAGGGAGATAGCCAAGTCCCTGGAGACTTCCTCTCCCAACTCCTCTTCTCACCACCACAGCAGAGCCAAGGAGCAGGCACATGCCCTAGGCTCTGCTAATCAGAAAGTCATTCTGATGATGCAGAGGGGTGAGGCAAAAGTGGGGATTAATTTTTCTTGGTTTATTCATTCCAGTGGTACTGACTGAAATCCAAGCAGCTCCTCTCCTGTTTCTACTTCTACTATGTAGCACCTTGTGAAGATTGAGTTATACTAGCTAAAGCAACTAGCACAGTGCCTTTCCTTTAGTAATTGTTCAATAAATATTATGCATCATATTGTGGTTATTAGGAAACATATATTCTAGTCTGGTTGATGAGTTGTTTTTTTTGAAAATTCAACAGTAAAACAAATTATGTAGTTCGATTTTAATCTTCATAATATTTATTTTTATCAAACCAGGTCAGCTCTCCTTTGGGTGTCTGGTTCATGCTTTAATTCAAGTTATTCGTTGTAACTAAAGGCCTCATCCTTCTAAGTCACCAAGTATATAGAATGAAAAACTTAGCATACCTAGAAACAGTTGTTGAGAAACTGACTTCCAGGGCACTTGTGTACATATGTGTTATTTTTCTCCTTATGTACTGTGGCATCTAGTGCCTGTTAACAATGAGATAGATACATGTTTAATTATTGAATGTTCTCATTCTTAATATCCTGTTGGATTTTAGGTGTTAACCTTTTTGACATAAATTTTTATGTTCTTTGGATGTAGAAAAATTAGAGATATGAGGGTGACTATGCAATCTGTTTCTATGTATGTTTGTGTATAACTTTTAGGGGGTTTAAATTCTCTTAGAACAATTGTATTTATGCTTACCTTTTTTTCCCAAAAGTATTTGGGGTGAGACTGGAGGAATGAGACAGTAAGTGAAGAAGACAGAGAGTCCTGGAGAGAGGATGAGGAGGAGAGATGGGAAGAGGACAAGAAGAAAGCCCCTGATCCTTGTAGCTTACAGGGCCTGTGACCACCTGCAACTTCCGTGTCCTCTCCCTTAAACGACCCCTCCTGAGGCCAGGGCTTCTGGGACAGTGCATCAAACCATCTAGGCCTGCTGGTCCTCAGGGCTGGCTTTTACCCTCTGAAGAAGGTTGAGGGACAACCTGCATACAGGGCAGAGGAAGAGCTGGAGCCACAGCAGGCCCTTCAGAGGGCACTCGGGGCAACTAGGAACTCTAGGTATACTCAAAGCTCATGTTATATAGAGACTGCTTATGAATTAAGACTTTCCCTAAACATTTGGGAAATAGAACACCAAAAATAATACAACAAAAAGCAATCCTTTGCTGGAGCATTAACTCTGTCACTCTTTGGTATGAGGCATAGTGATGGAATCACAAGCAGTACCTCATATCTCTACAGAAAACACCTCATCTGTGAACACCACTACTAAATTCATTCTGGGACTCCAGGGTTGGGCTTGGCCCAGCTGAAGGAAATCCAGATTTCTCCTGCAGCAAGACAGCTCAGCTCTAGGGACACAGAGTCTGTGTGGCATCACCTCAGGCCAGGAGGGAGCAGTGGTGCCAGCTAGTTTAGGGCTTTCCTGATCGTCTACCACCACGGGCCTCAGCTGTCCCCTTTGGCACTGAGGTTCCCCAACACCTACCCTCTGAAACTCTCTCTGCAACTATTTCTATCTAGACTTGTACTAAATTCTTTTCCTTCTAGAAACAAAGTTCATGAAAATTCTTTAGAATAAAGAAGAAAGTTGGGATTTTTTAAAAATAGAAACTAATGAAGACTCTTTTAGTACATAAAACAAGCCTTCCCCAAAGAGCAACTGCTAATGTGTAGAAATCAATGTTCTGTATCTCAGGTTAATTATAATCTGATGGCACGCTGGCTCTGCAGGAATAGTTCTCAACCCCTCCCCACAGTCTTCTCACTTATCTGGCTTAAATGCCAAAGGCCAAGCCTCACGTGGATGAAATTGTTCTGGTGGACTTTCATTTCTTCTTAAATCTATCATCTTCCTAATCTCCTATCCAGACCACATTCTGGTTACCCGCCCCCCCCCCAGTTCTGTACTCTGCAATATATTTGTATTGCAACTGCCCTGGTTGCAATGAGTTCAGCTCTGATTTTTGGCTCTGGAATTGGATCCAGGAAATTTATTGGTTTTGAACCATCTGCATGAATCTTTAAGGCATCTACATATCATAGGACCTAAACACCTATAATCTCTACTTTTGGTTTACCTAATTCTTACTGCCCTGGTTAATTCCACGTGCCTCTGGGCGGGCTTGTTTTTAACAAAGTCACATATTCCTGGGCCCCACCTTACCTTCTGATTCAGCAAGAGTCTGCATTTCCAGCATGTTCCCAGCAGATGTGGATGCAGCTCATTAGGGACCACACTGTGCAATGTGCTGGCATATGGCCTATCTACCCAAAATGCATAGAAAAGACCTGGGAGATTTTAGATAAGCAGAGCCTGGGATCCCACTCTGGATGAACACAGTCAGAATCTGCCTTCTAACAAGGATTTTGAGGGCTTCGTACAAGTCAAAAGTGTGTCCTCTACCTGCTCCTTATTCAACGGAAACACTTTTGCCAGCAGTGTGCCAAGGATGCATGTGTGGCAATTGAGAACATTATTTTTTAAAGATTTTATTTATTTATTTTTAGTGAGAGGGCAAGGGAAAGAGAAAGAGAGGGAGAGAAACATCAATGTGTGGTTGCCTCTTGTGTACCCTGTACCGGGAACCTGGCCTGCAACCCAGGCATGTGCCCTGACTGGGATCTGAACCCATAACCCTTTGGTTCACAGGCTACTGACCTATACCAACCGGGGTGAGAACATTATTTTTATATTAAGATGACCATGGGTATATTATGAGGTCAAATGCACAGTTCACAAAGGCTTTTAAACTGAAAACTCTGAAGAAACTTCTGGTGTGTAAGAGGTAATTTCAATCTTTATTCCCAAGGATCTTGGGCCTGTGCAATTATTGCCATCCTCCCTTATGAACAATTCCATCAGAAGGTTTGAAAAGCTGGGCTTCTTCACCTCTTTCTGAGAGTTAGTATCTGAGCTTCATTTTTAAATTCATGATGCAGCTTTAAAAAAAATGATGTGGCTTTAACAGTGACCGTATCATCATTGAGGAATAGCTCATGATATGTTCTTGTCATAACTAACAGTAGGCTTCTCTTTTAGTTAAATGTTTGCCAATCTTATTGGTAATTTTATTTGGTAATCTTACTTGGTAATCTTAATTATTTCTGCCATTTTCTGTAAATTTTGATAACTTGTTTCCCTCTCCTCCCTTCCCTGCGCCTCTCTCCCTGGAGAACTGATGTCTTTTAAAAATCCTATTTTACTCAGAATTATAATATTAAGCACTTCTTTTTATGGAGTAATAACAATAGACAACACTATGAGGAAAGCTGTGCTCTGTTATGTCACAATAACATGGACATGTTTCCCTGCAAAATTTGGTTAATTAGGCTTTGTTGAACATTTAAAAAGTTGTAGGAACCAGAAAATGAACCTTAGAAATGAAACTAGAAGTCAGAGACTTATCATTTCTTTAGATGATAATACAAAGATGCAGAGGGGGAAAATGTAGAGTTATATATTGAAGAAAGGTAAATGCATAGCAATATGTGAAAAGTCGTATTTAAACTTTGATAGTGAATTCATATCTAATAAAATCCCATCCCAACAGCCACTGTTGCTTTTGAACTTCTGACTTCAGAAGATGGGAGAGAGCAGATAGAATCTAATAGTGATTTTAATATTCCAGTACACAGAAAACAGCCTTCTAAAAAAGGTCTTTGTTATTACTTCTCTTATGGATTAAGAATCCTATGTAGAACAGTAGGGGGCCTCTGATTTGAATACAGCTGATATTATTGATGAAGCAGTGGTAACAGCATAAAGGAGCACTAGGGACTCTGGCCGAAACTCTGTACTTACTTCATTTTATTTGGTCTTGATAAAAAACAGCTCAAGTGGTAAAAGGTCTTCTCAGTCACCAAGGAATCATAGCTGTGGCTAAGAAGCTGTGAATTTGAAAAGGAAGTGTTTTATAAAGAATGAAGTTTCATAGAATGTTCTGGATTTGGGCTGTTTTAGAGCTCACTTAGGAATGTGGGCTCTGCAGGAGGAACGAACATGGCAATCGGAGCCACACTGCATGGAATGCCAGTTTCCTTCCTTGTTATCAAATCTGCCCTCTCCCTGCCCTACAGTATGCCCCTTAAAAACTTCCAGCCCTTTTATTCCTATGCATATTGATTAAATTGGAATTTTCTCTACTCTAGAGCTAAGGAAATGGACATTTATTCTGAGAAGGAGAATGGTTTTCCAGGCTTTGGATTTTTCACGATGAAAGCAACATTGGCCAGCTTTCAGAACTCAAAAAATGCTCAGACAATGTGATGCTTGTTTTGCAGCAAATAGCAGCTTTGTGATAGCCTTTCCCTTTGCATCTTTGTGACATGCATTTGCAACTGCATTACTAGTGCCCCTCTTAAAAGCAGGGTGCAATTCCATGAATAGAATCATGCCCAGGACTAATAATAGACACATAAAATCTAACTCCTTGGGGTTTTCACATGATCATCAGAAACCAAAATATAGAAGATGATGGAAGTTTAGTGGTTATAAATTTTGGTTCTAATTTTTATGTTTTCATTAATACATCAAATGTGGTATCTTCGTTATATTTCATGCCCATTATTTAGTAAAAAAGAAGCAAAGAAAAGCTCTTAGAAAGAAAATTGTTCATTTTGAATAATGAACTAGAGCTCAAAGGAAGCAACATGGCTTTGTCTCTGCTCACACATGCTCCTCAGGTGGCCGGGAAACCTGTAGGAGATGAAGCTGCTCAATGTTTCCTAGACACAGGTCTTCCGGGAGCAGGGGCTGCCAGGGAAAACCCTCCCTTCCTGGATGGGAGGGTTTATAAAATGCTGTCAGAGGACATTTTGTACCATCTCTTTATTAAAATAGTGGCATCAGGGTCCTCATGTTTCTCATGGCAAGTAGAAAGTCACACCCAGGGAGTCCTCTTTGAGGACATGGGAGCAACACAGAAGTAGACTGCACTCCACCTTGCTTCATGAGTGGTTTGCAACGCCTTTCCTTTCAGGAAGTGAGGATCAAAAGTGCTGAGCACAAACAAAAGCCTGGCCCAGCATCCTGACCCTTTCAGCTCTGTGTCTTTTTCTTGAATACAGAGATTAGGGACTTTTGTGAGTAAGCTTAGGTGAAAGACCCTGCAAGACTCCTTTTCAAATGCCCAGGAAATAATCTGTGTTATCAAGAGTCACACTGCTATCATAAAAAATAAAAATAAAAGAACATTAAATTACCTAAAACCAGGCAGAATGTATCCTGAAGACGCTAACAACAATAGTATTTGAATGAGCATATAGATGAAAAAACTGTTTCAGGTGAAACACAGACCACACTCAACCCTTTTGATATAATTAAAAACCTTTCAGTCTGGCTTTGTGGGTTTGGCTTTTCCATGCTTTCTGTAGAGTATTTCCATCAGAATGCTTGAGTTCTGGGAAGCCTGCAGCATGGCCGATGTGCTGAGTGATACAGAGCTGGCTAATGTGATTCCTGGAAGAAGCAATGACTACCTCTACGTGCTGCTTCTATTCTGACACACCTCAAACCACTCAGCAGACTTCTTACAGATCTTGGCTAAAAGCTGTTTCTCAGTCCCTAAAGTGTAGCTATCACTCATGTGACTGGTTATTTTTGGTTTCATGAGATGATAAATGACCACACTATATTCGACAGAGACCTTAGATTTCATCTGTTAATACTTTCTCATTAAAAATGAGAGGTAACAATGTTTTAAAAATTAAAAACACCATAATTATGTCATTTCTATACAGTTGCTATCATTTTTGTTTATTATACATGTTCATATTTTACATAGGACATAATCATAGCATCTTTTTTAACTCTGCCTTTTTAAAATAACACTTCACATTTTTCACATTATCATTTTTCTTATTTCTCTAAGTGATTGTATGTTAATTCATTGTGTAATGTACCCACATTGTCTTATTTTTGAACATTCAAAATGTATTTTCCACCTAATGCTGATAACATTATAGAGAGTACTCTGCCTTTACGGAGATTTTGCTTTACAGAATTACTTTCTTAGGATAAAGTCTTAGGAATGAAATTACTAGGCCAAGTTTATGACCATAATTGTTGTTCTGTTTATGCTGTGTTATACTGTCTTCCAAAAAAGTTTATACTAATTTTCAGTAGCAACAATAATATAGTAGTAAATGAGTAAATTGTCTTTTTACTAAATTCCTGATAGATTTGTTTTGTTGATAATTCAGATGAAAATAGTTCCTCAGGTTTGCTTTGGTATGCATTTCTTTGGTTATACAGTACTTGTGAAAATATCAATTATTTTCACGTGTTTATTTGTGATTTGTATTTCCTCTTGCACCAATGATCAGAGTGACATATTCTGTAACTTCTGCTCTGCACTGAATCCATCAGTTTTCTAACAGAACCTAGAGAACCTGCACAGCTGATTCAATCTCCATAACTTATCTGTGTCTCCCATTACCTTGAGGAATGGCTTCATGATGATGTTTTTGACTCATGGGCATTACTGACTGAACAAGTATTTGGCCAATTGTTGGTTCAGTCCATCCTACCACAAAGAAAGTTGTTAGCAGAGACCGCTTGCAGCCACTTTTCCAAGTGCAATAAAAACAGTTTTACCAGGGAGGTAAAATCAGAAGCATTCAGCTTTTGAAGGTGCGTATCTTAGCAGCAGTGCTCATCTTCCCCAGCACAGGATGTGTTTTATTGGAAGACCTCTCAGCCAGTGCTCTCCTGACCAAAAATCTGCCATCTCTCCTAAGTTCAGTCCATATTCTGAGTGCCTACCCCAACTCTCAGCATGTAGCAGGTGTTTAATAATTTGTTGAAGAAATGAAATAAAGTGATTACAAAGTTACTTTTACTCCACTGGGTCATGTGAAGAAGATATAGATCTTTATTGAATCTGTATCTGGCCTTCCCTTTCTTATGAACTGGGGGCCCAGTTACTAGGTAGTAGAGAGAAAAACTTGAGTTCAGTTTAAATCTTAGACAGAAACCATATGGACACTCTCTTTTGAGATTTAACTCGGTGTTTTTGGTAGAACTGCTCATTCTTTCAGATTGTTCTCCTGTCTCCTGGCTGGCCTCTGAGGTGCTGTACAGGGCACAGACAGTGGCTGGCCTGAGGGACAAAGGAACAAAGCCCCTTGCCTGGGATGTGGTGTCAATTACGCTCCGACAGGCAGAGCACATGCATTCCAGGGGCGTTCTTGGTTGCTATGGCTGATTAACTTGTGGCCTATTCCTGCTTAGCTGGGTCAGGAACCTGGAAATTTGGCCGTTTGCCCGCAACTGACAGTACTGTAGTTGCAGCTGAGTGTTTGATACACCTTCATCTGTCCTTTGGTCCAGCCTGCCTATCTCCCAGCCCCATCAGCAGACCACCGCTCTCAAGTCAGTAGGAAGCCAGTGGCCTGGAACACATCTCCAAATCTTGACGTTTCCTCTTCTTCCTGGGTCCAGGCTGCCTCAAGTTGAAGGAATACACAGAAAAGCAAATGAGAAAAGTAACCTAACATTTTCCAAAATAGTGAGTATGAAAGAATGAATGTTAAAAGAAGATCATACAAAGTATATCCCATGATCCTTGACATAAAAAACCTTAAGGAGGTTGCTGGAATAGTGTCATGAATTCTTAACCCAGTTCCCCATGCAACCATTAAAACTGAGATTCAAACCTTAGTCGTTCACTGCTTGTCTGTGGAAGAATGAGTGAAGGGGTGGAAAGAAAGAGGCAAGAGTGTGGTACTAATGAAATCCTTCCCTGGAGAAGGCTCAGGAATGATCAGGACAGGGTGCTATTCTTTCACACTGAATTCCTGGACGCCACCTTTCTCTCACAGGGCTGGGCAAAGACTTCATGGAGAGAAGAGCTGGAAGTGCCTCTCATTTGCTGGGGCTGGTCCCACACTTTTTTGTTCCTTCCCACTAATTTTCTTTTCTCCCACCCAAACAGAGAAGAAAACTACTCCATCCTTATCACTCTATGACTCTCCTGTTACAGCTCAGAACACACCAATTTCTATTGTTTAAACAGGGACCTTCGATAACGTGGACTACCTTAAAAACTAGGACAGATTTACTTTAATAAAATACATAACTTCAAAATGCCATTGTATGTATGTTTACTTGTATTGCTATTTAAGAAAAAAAAATTTTGTAATTATATTTTGCAGTTAGGCTGCCATTAACATTGGTTTGAATTTTCTGAGCCTGTACAGCAGGGCAATGGAGAAGTGTCAGCCGGAGACAAGGAGGCAGGAGAAAGAGCTGCCTAGGACCTGCCACCTTCTGGGGATAAATCCTCCTGCTGAAGGTCAGGGGTCGAATGTTTCACTGGGAGCTGTTGCAGAAGGCGACCAAATGCTGTGTGACTCCCAGAGAAGCATATATCCTTTGGACCTTAGAAAAGTCACTCTTAGCTTGAGAGTGAAACTAAGGTTCAGGAAAATGATTCTGAAATAAGCCTCCAACAAATGGGATCTATTGGGAAGCACTATATGGTTTCCAAGGGACAAATATCAACCAGGGTGGCCATGTGAGGGCTGACTGGCCCTGCTCACTGAAGGAAGGGGGTGCTTGTGCCTGCTGCCTGCCCTGGGCAGACTCAGGAAAACAGAAGAGGTTCCTGGAGTTCAAGACAGGAGGGTGCAGGACATAAAGCTTTCCCCTTCACTTCTGGGAGCAACATTTTTCCTTATTACATAAGCCCACACAATAGGTGAAATGTATATTAAAGAGGCTTCCCTTCGCCATAATCTAATTTTCTGCAAACCATGACTAGCAGAGCCTCCTTCCTACACACCAAGAGTCTATGATCAACCTTGATTACTTGGCAGTGGGAGGTCAAGGCTGGGCTCCTAGGCTTCCTTTCGCATCTTCTGCCTCCTCTCATCACCTTATAATCACCATGAATCTCAAATTCAAAATTCACTACTAACTGGTTTGCTCTATTTGCCACTTATTCAACCAATTTAGCAGCAAGGCACTCTTGGGACTTAATTTCTGGTTTGAATTGTACTCCGCCACGTCTTAGAATAAATGAAAACTGAGTTGGTGGGAATGCAGACTTGTTGTGTCGTGGGGTAAATCTCAGGTGAAGGGTGATGTGGTGGTGGCAGATACGGGCACTGGAGTGGGGTGACATCCATGACCCTTCTTCACGATCCTCTGCCTCCTTCTGAAATGCTCGCTGGCCCTTCCAGGTAAACACTAAACAGTGGCAATGCCAGGACGAGCAGTGGAAAGAGAGTTGTAGACTGCTGTGAGAGGCACTCCTGCTTTGCAGAAGAGGGAAGAAGCTGAGAACCTGGTAGTTCATTGCCCTTTGCAGACTAACTGGGTCAGTGGCTGAAGGTCCACTGGCATTCTCATGCAGAAAGCCATGAGGTCTGAATTCCTCTGGGGCATGTGTGGTAGGCACCTGGTTGCCTTATCAAGGAGCCCTAGCCTGAGGCTTTTGAGGGGGTTTCCTCCAGGCTATCTTAATCCTCACTTAATTTTTAAATTGTTTTCTCCCATGTTAGCCTCTTCTGCCTTTCTCTATTTCTCTACCTTGAGTATTTGGTTTATGTCAACCACTGATTGTCCCAACCATAGGAGTGTTTATTTCCTAAAAGTATCTTAGCTAGTAGGGGGATCATTACATTTATTTTCCTGGCAGACTCTTTTCCTCCAATATGTACTTGCTGCCACCCCATTAGGCACTATCCTATTTGGACTGACCTTTGCCAAGCTTTGGGTCCTGTATTTTGATTCTTTCCTGGATTCTTCTCCTTATACTGTGTATTCCATCCCTTCAACCTCAGGCCATCTGGTTCAATGCAACAAAGTAAGATATGTATAGACAATAAACACTATTATCTATTTGTTTTAATTGGTCATATGATACATTAACCCAAGGAAATGATGCTAATGCCTGGAAGTTCAGAATCTTAGGACAGTGGGTGGATGAGGTTGAATATGTCAGTTTTTGAGAGTCCCTATCTCATTGCCACCTACTCTGATTATGCTTAGGGTAACTTAGTCATCCATCACACACACCCTTGTCCCAAACATATATGTAGGGCAACTCCTTAGAGTAGCTATATATATCCTACTAGAAATTAAGATACATGGTCTGGAAAAAATGGGACAAGATGGAGGCATAGGTGGATACACTGTGCCTCCTCACACAACCAAAAAAAGGACAACAACAGATTTAAAAGCAAAAAGCAACCAGAACTGATAGAAAATAAAACTTTATGGAAGTCTGACAATGAAGGAGTTAAAGAAACATTCATCTAGACTGGTAGGAGGGGTGGAGATGGGCAGCCCGGGGGGGAAAGGATGCATGGCAAGATGGTGGCTGGCAGACTGGGTGGTCCCACATTTGTGTGCAGATAAACCAGGAGGAACAACTGGGGAGTGAGACAGACTGCACAACCCAGGCTTCCAGCATGGAGAAATAAAACCTCAAGACCTCTGGCTGTAGAAATCTGTGGGGGTTGAGGCAGTGGGATTAACTCCCACCCTCACAGGAGAGTTCATTGGAGAGACCCACATTGTTCTAGAACATACACAAACCCATCCACCTGGGAATCAACACCAGAAGGGTCCAATTTGGTTGTGCGAGCACAGGAAGTGACTAAAAGCCAGCCAAGAGCTGAGCAAGCAGCATTGCTCCCTCTCAGACCCTGCCCCTACATACAGTGTCACCATGCAGTGATATGGGTTGCCCTGCCTTGGCAAATACCTAAGGCTCTGCTGCTTACTATGTAACAGGCACACCAAGAGGATTAAAAGTGGCCCAAATGCCAAGCGGTGAGGGGAAAATACAATATGATCTCACCTTTAACCGGAACATAATCGACAAAAGAAAAAAGCAAATGAAATATGACCAGAAACATTGAAAATAAGAACAATCTAACAATAGCCAGAGGGGAGTGGGGAGAGGACAGAGGGGAGAAGGGTTTTCAGGAACTACTATAAAGGAAACATAGACAGAACCAAGGGGGAGGGTGGAAGCAAGGGAGGGAGGTGGGTTTGGAGGGGGTGGGGGAGGGGTGGGGGAAGATACAGACAACTGTAATTGAACAACAGTGAAATAATTTTTTTTAAAAAGGTCCAAATGGAAAAAGTGGGATTTAGATTGTAAATTTATTTTTATTTTTTTAGATTTCATTTATTTATTTTTAAATTGAGGGGAAAGGAGAGAGAGAGAGAGAAACATCAACTTGAGAGAGAAGCATCAATTGGTTGCCCTTCATATGCACCCTGACCAGGGACTGAACCCATAATACAGGCATGGGACCTGACCAGGAATCAAACCAGTGACCTTTCACTTTGTGGGACAATGCCCAAAGAACTGAGCCACATAGGTCTGAGCTAGATTGTAAATTTATTGATAGAACAATGAGAAATCTATAAAAACATATTATTTAGGTATAGAGTAAAAATTCTTATTAAAGACTAAATAATTATAGGAGATTGGAAGTTTCTCAAATATAGAAGCTAGATGTTTGTTTGGTTGCTATGTCAACTTATAATACCACAATGTTGCAGTAGAATAAGAGAGAGCCTTGGGTGTGGACACCTGTGTCTTTATCACAGCTGTGCTGCTAATGTGACCTGTGACCTAGAATAAGTCCTTTAACACCTCTAAACAAAGAGAGGAAATGTCATATAATACGTAGTATGGGTTTTGGCCTCAGACAGACTTCAGTTTTGACCCTGGTTCTGCCAAGTATGTCACCTTAAGCAGGCAACGTATCTCATGTCTGAGCTGAAGTATACTCATCCATAAGATAGAAATAACAATAGTACTCATCTCATTGTGCTGCACACATTATGGCTGACATATACGGTGTTCAGTAAGTGGTAGCCATAATGGTAAAATTAATATAATATTGTGATTATAGTAACTGATTTTGGAGTTCTTTTCTATCTCATTTAATAAGAGAAAGTAGAGGAAATAAGGGGAAATGTTTATAGTTTATGACCAGACTCTATTTTTTCCTCCATTTTTTCTCAAGCAATCTAGAAGAAAGCTGGTTCAACTTAGATTGCATGACACAGCCAGTCCCCTTCCCACCCCAGCCCAATCCAGAATGTTTCTGGGGAAGAGGTATATGGTACAGTTTAAGTGTAATTTCTCATTTCATGTCCCAGATGAGCTCTGTCAGGATTTAGAACCTACGTCTCTAATACTGGCCTTCTCCAGAAGAAGAATCTATAGGTGGCCGAATGTAAAATTGCCCTTGTGAAGAAAATGCCAGCTAAATCACCATCCTTCAACTTTGTGGCAAATAGGAAGCTTTTAACCTCAGAACATTTAAGTTCTGGGGTTTTAAGATGCCTTAACCCAAAGGTAATACTGAACGTTTTGCAAAGAAACTTCCTGCCATGCTGCTTTGCTGTGGTTCTCTTCTCATTCACTTAAACCTCATGAAAGTAAAAGTAATGATCAATTACGCAAAGTGGGACTTGTCTGAAATAACTGAAATGTGACAGAAGATGAGCACAGGGACTGCCCAGCAGCAGACACTGGGTACTGAGCCAGGACATGACTCATTAGTTGCTGGCACTGGCTGGTATCATGTCATACCCTCTGCACTGGGTCCTGTAGTCTGGGTCCACTACGCACTTCAGCAGCTACACCGACTTGAGTGGCCTGGCTTTCAGTGTGAGCCAGCAGCCAGCCAGCAAAGACAGCATGCCCAGTTCTGTGCTCATGGGGCCTAACCAATCAGGGTCACAAGCAGTATAAAAATTAGCTCATTTTTAATCTTTTTCACTTAATAGAAATTTATAAAAAACTCACATGTGCCCTCCCAAGTCCCTTTTCAAATAGTCTTTCAAGCTTGTTGTTTGAGGGATAATGTTTTTGTAGTATAAAGACAGGATGAAGAAGGAAATCCTTTGAGGTCAGGGATGATTTTAACCACTTTGATTTGGACCTCTGTATGAGCTCTGATGACCCCCAGCATTGATACCAGTCAGCTTGTTTGATTAATTAACTAAACTTGCTGATTTAGTCTAAAAGTATTCCTTAGCCATGTACTAGGTGTCTGAAATAGAGAGGTGAAGAAATCATAGTCCTTGCCTCCAAGAAGCTCAGTCTGTTGGAGCAGATAAAGGATCCATGGCTACACTGCTGCAGCAGGGCGACCCTTGGGTGCGTCGAGAATGCCAGTAAAGCTCCGGGAAGAAGTGACATCTGAGACCAAAAAAAGGAGTGACTCCAGAGGGGAAAGGGTGGGCATTCATGAAGGAGTAGAATTCTTGATTGGAAATTTAATCTAAAACTCAAATGACTGTTTGAAGAATCCATTTACTTTCTCTGATGTGTCTGTCGTCAGAGATGAAAGAGGGGTTCTTTGTGCCAAATGACTAACTCCGAGTCTGAGTCACAGTGCTAGCCTCCAAGGAAGAAGAGATTGCACTACTGTTGGCTTGCTAAACTGATGCGGGAAGTGAGTTTCTACACTCTGTCGTTTGCCATGGGCACACCTGACAACTAAGTTTTCACTGGGGAAGTTAGTGAACAGGATGGGCTGGCAGTTGTGAAGCTAAATTGGAGTAAGAGGGATAAAGCTGGATTGATTCCCAACCTCTCTAAGGGAGCAATGATATAGACAGGGCTGGTGTCAGGAATTGGGGCGGGGAGCAAAGGAGCCTTTGTCCCAGCTCTTTTTCACCCAACCCCAATACAGCTCACCCAAATGCTTTTGGAAGCCAAAATGTTGAAGCTGCTGGTGCCCTGAAGTGGCCTGAGGGAAATATCCAGGCCACAGACAGGAGGTTCCAGCCACTATTCCCACCCTCTTCCTGAGAGACTCAGACTCAGGGACACTGGTCGTTCCTTACAGTTACATCATCAATAGGCATGCTGTATTTCATGGGCCTCTCAGCTCGCATTGCTTTACCTATTCACAGAGTCGTGGTAAGGGTTAAATGAAAGTGCTTCTTCTATAAACTGTAAAGTACCAGATCAGCATGGACAAATTATGTTACTTTATTACCATAAATCCACACAGAAAATCCCATGAGGCAGGTGAGGCAGATGTTTTAACTTGAATCTTTCATTTGAAAGAACTTAGAAGACAGGCAAGAAAATGTACAGACTAAGAAAAGCCAGGGATGGTTATCTTCATAGAAGAAAAGAATTAAAACAATAGATTTTACAAGCACTTTCTAATTCAACAATTTCAAGTTTAAATAATATGGTTTGATTTCATTTTATTTTAATCTAAGTTTCTTAAGGATTTTTCTGAGAGAATGGTCTGAAAAAGGTGTTTTTTTCTCTTATTTGTTTATCTTATAAACAATAAACTTGATCTGGCTATCACTGGAAAAAAAAAGCAGAACTAAATCAAACTGCATTCTTTTTCTAGTGAAGGTCAACTTCTAAAGTAAAAAAAAATAAATAAAAGTGTGTGTTTGAAAGGGGCAGGTAGGCACGAATGAAAGTGTTTTTTTTCTTTTTTTGACAAAGCAAAACTTATTCCAAATATGAAAGCCTGCTTCGACATTGAAACATCAATCAAATGGCAGTTATAAAATTATGAATTAAATTCCATTAGTATTTACAGAGCTATTTAAATTACCTACATCATATTGCGAAAGATATAGTTTGTGCTTGTTGATGAATTGGCTCATTTCTTTTATTGATTAATTTATTTATTTATTTATTGTTTCATAAATTATTTTCTTGTTGTTCAGTTACAGTGTCTGTATTTTCTCCCAACCCCTTCCACTCCCCCCTCCAAACCCACCTCCCTCCCTTGCTTCCACCCTCCCCCTTGGTTTTGTCCATGTGTGCTTTATAGTAGCTCCTGAAAACCCTTCTCCCCAATGTCTCCTGCCCCCTCCCCTCTGGCTATTGTTAGATTGTTCTTAATTTCAATGCTTCTGGTTATATTTCATTTGCTTTTTTCTTTTGTTGATTATATTCCAGTTAAAGGTGAGATCACATGGTATTTTTCCCTCACTGCCTGGCTTATTTCACTTAGCATAATGCTCTCCAGTTCCATCCATGCTGGCACAAAGGATATCAGCTCCTTTTTTCTCTCTGCTGTATAGGATTCCATTGTGGAAATGTATCAGTTTTTTGATCCACTCATTTGCTGATGGGCACTCAGGTTGCTTCCAGTACTTGGCTATTGTAAATTGTGCTGCTATGAACATTGAGGTGGCTAGGTTCTTTTGGATTGGTGTTTTAGGGATCTTAGGGTATAATCCCAGTAGTGGAATTCCCAGGTCAAAAGGCAGTTCCATTTTTAGTTTTCTGAGGAAATTCCATGCTGTTTTCCACAGTGGCTGCACCAGTCTGCATTCCCACCAGCAGTGCACCAGGGTTCCCTTTTCTCCACATCCTCTCTAACACTTGGTTGTTTATGATGGCCTGATATGTCCCCTAAAGCAAGGGACATAAAGGAAAGAGTAAACAAATCGGACTTCATCAAATTAAAAAGCTTCTGCATGACTAAATAAAATAGCATTAAAATGAAAAGAGAACCAACTATGTGGGAAAACATATTTGCCAATGATACCTCAGACAGAGGTTCGATCTCCAAAAGCTATAAAGGAATGAGACTTTTCCAAGGAAAGTGTTCCCTCCCTTTCCCAGAACTACTGTGCCTGCCTACTCCCATGGCTCTGCTCTTACCCCAGGACTCTGACACTGACATGGATCTCTCTGCGAAGTGTCTTTGTCATTTGCAGTGAAGCACTTCTGTAGGATGAAGGAGAGGGCTGGCATGTGTGGGCAGGCAGGAGTGCTGCTATGGCTAGAATTTCCCACTGCAGAGGGCCTTATCTGACGAAAGGAGCCAGGGCCAGACACTAAGAATGGTTTTCCCTTTGCGTTAGCTACAGGACACTAGAGTACTTCGCACCTGCTGGCCTGTCAGCTGACCAAAGTCACTGGGCTTTCTTAGGTGGGGTCCAGGGGAGAAAGGTGGAGAGTGGATGGATTTCCATCAGGCCCATCTGAGCTATGAGCAAGAAGGTGATGCTGAAATCCACCCTCATTTGAAAAGTGACACTTCCAAAAGATTCAGGCAATACCTGTGTGAAGAAGCAGAACTTTGTGAAGATGGCCTAAGTCTTGGACTCCCAGTTCATGCTTTTGTCCTGGTGTACTCATGAATCATGCTCCCTCTCCAAGCATGATTAGAGTGAGACTTTAGAGAGTCTGTGCCTAAGATGTTACAGTGTCCTGACACAGATGGGGCAATAACAGGATCCTGGCTAACATTGACTGAAAACCCATTATGTGCCAGGCATAACTCCAAAGGCTTTAAATAAATGTATGCTAATCTTTAAATCAGCCCTACTGTGCAGAGACCTTTCTTCCCACTGTACATCTGAAGACATTGAGATTTACAGTGGTTCCCCCTTTTGCCTAGAATCACCCAGTAGGGAATGGCAGAGCCAGAACTCAACCTCAGCTGTACTTCACCCCCATGCCCAGTTTGTCTCCATTGTCTGTAGTTACAGCTGTCTTCAAGGTAAAATCTTAGTGTTGCAGTGAGCTCCCACCACATAGTCTAAATGGCCAGCTGTAACTAGGACCTGTTGCTGGGTCTTTATGGGTTTTTAGGGGCTGACAGAA
Source organism: Carollia perspicillata (assembly GCA_004027735.1). Lineage (NCBI taxonomy): Eukaryota > Metazoa > Chordata > Mammalia > Chiroptera > Phyllostomidae > Carollia > Carollia perspicillata. The sequence continues at coordinate 18,105 of PVKM010006201.1, forward strand.
CCCAGGGTCCATTGTCATTCTCAGCTCGTTGGCTGACTTTTTCAGGAAAGAACAGTTTCTCAGGGTTTCCATGTATATGGTGATGCTTAAGGTCTCCCTACCTAGTCTAAAGAAAATACAATGATCAGAAAGAACTTGTCTTCAATGAGCGGTATGCTGGGCTGGACAACAAAAATACAAGCTCCTCCACCTTCTAAGGGGTTCTAAATGATGCTTTACATTTATATATTTGTACTTGTCACATGACTCAGAGCTGTGCCTTTGCAGAGCAGGTTCCCAATGTGTGTGACAATGTGTGAGTTTTCAACAATACTAGAGAGTTATGAAAAATAATAACTGGGTTGCCAATTTCTTATGAATTTTAAGCAACTGCAATGTAAGTAGGTCATTACTACACCAGAGAACTGGACTGGGAGAGGATAGCCTGGGTGGAAGGAATTTTTTGGATTAGGTGGTGCCCTTTGAATCTGGGATATTTATTGCCTTTAGGGACTGGCTTGGGGACACTCTTACTTTCACTTGCATCAAAAAGACCCTTGCTTAGAAGACCTCCGGTTAGGCTCCCTCAGTCCTCTGCAAGATCTTGACTCTTTGCACTTTGGGATTTTAAGCTGAGTTTTAACCACCTTCCACATAGGGGTTCCTGCTACTTTGGAGCTATATGTTACCCCTGAAATTTAGATGATGAGCACTCAGAGATATGCATCATTAAAATGTAAACTCAGGGTAGTCTTGCTCTCAACACACCTATTTTGCCATTTCAAATCATTCTGAAAGGCTTCACAATTTAACCACAGTGATATGGCTCATTATTTCCAAGGTCTCCACTGTGGAGCCAGACTTCCCTTGGAGCCTCAGTGGAGTCACAGCAGAAATGGGAGGAGTTTCTTAGAGGAAACTACTGTGGCTTCTAAAATGATGGTAAGAAGCCTTAAGCACTTGAGGGAATTTTGCCCTCTCCTCTGAGGCGTGGGGTGCTGGGAGTGATGGTGGGGTGGGGTGGGGCAGAAGAGCCAGGAATGGGAGTTCAGGGAGAATGGAAGGTCACATTTAAGACTGATTATTGCCATTTAAGGAAAGAGGATTATTCATCTATATGAATATAGTCATACGAAGGTTTTTGTTTCAGCTTTGGTTTTTAAATTTACTTGAAAGAAATTTTTATGCCAACAATTTGTGTTAGAATACATTTATGAACATAAAAACACTATTTTAATGGTGTAAATGGTTTAAATGATAATTCTGTCTAAAAAAGAAAATACATTCTTCCTCTTGGTGTCAAGATGGTGGGTTAACTTACCCGTTGAAGCTAAAAGTCTATCCCAGCTCTTTAAAGTTTATACCATGGGCCTGATTCTTCACCTCTTCATTTCAATCTCCCCAAAGAGAGGGCATTTTTCTTTAATAGTTTGTTATTCACCGGCTATCAGTAACATAGATGGCATTCAAAACCTTATCAGGTGTCTGCATAAATCTTTGTGTTTCTTAAGTTGAATTTTGTTTCTTCCCCCAAGACTCTGAGAGCAGGGCCTATGCCCCATTGTGACCTCACAGGCAACTTCTGTATTTCAGATTCAAGCTGGATTCTTCAGAAACCTTGGTTGTGGGACAATTATATTCAATATAATAAGAAACAAATGAAATACATATTTATTTCTCTGCTATGGCTTATCCAGAAGGCCCTTGCTTTGTGATTCTTTACCATCCAATCTCTGGTTCTTTATGTCAAGTTTACTCATTTAAAGGACTCTCTTAAACAACAACAGAGTCCCCTGCCTACATTAGCAATTAATGTTAACTCCCTTTCACATTAATTCCTTTTCCCCTCCTGCTGTCCTAGGAAAAATCTGAATTAAAAAGACTGGTGGTACTCAAGGGCAATTAGCACTGAGATGACAGAAGATCTTAGAACAGCTGACAGAGTGGCCACGGGAGGGAGTGGGACCTGGCTCAAAATTACTTCAGGTGCAAGTGCCCCAGCCACCTGTGCTTTCTGCATAAAGAATGAAAAGATTTTTATCACGCAGGATAATGCAATTAAAAAGCACACCGCTGGAACCCACCCATGTCATTTTGTTTAAAACTGGACTTCAGACCCAGAGACAGAATTAAATTTTAAGCTCAAATATCTGGATGAGCAGAGAGGGCTGTGGGGATTAGGTCAGCTTTCTTGCACAGACAGGTGCCTGTTATCAGAATGGAGGACAGACGTTCATTACCCATGGTAAAAATAATTAGAGGGCCCAGAATGGGTGGATACAGAGAGTTGAAAATAATGTCAGAGGAGAAGCTACTTAAAGAAAGGGCCTCAGGTTTCTGTTCCTCCCTGCTGCTTAGTGCTTCTGCCCTGTGCTGTACATGTGCAGTTTAGCATGCACAAGGGAAAGGAGAGCAACCACCTCTAGCTACCTGAAAATGATGGTGTTCATTTTTGGGAGTTCTGCTCTGCCCAGGTGGAAATGGTTTTCCTGATTAGTGTGTTCACACAGACCCTGCTATGGTCTGCTGTACAATTGGGATCCTTTTCAAATATTATTGAGAGGAGCACAATTCAGACTGCTGATTCCTGAAACAAGGAAGTAATCTGTGAGACAACTGCTATCACCTTGGATTGGCAAGTGCATCACTGAAGACAGAGAAAGGTCTCTCACTAAGTAGAGCCCTGTAAGATGAAATGGTGAAGAGCAAGTATGGCTGCCCTCTGTCATGTGGTCTCACATGCCCCACCAGCACTCTTGAAGATACTATACTGCTTCTACTCCAGGATGCTCACTGGAGGGGAAGATTTCCACTTCTTATTCTGGTTCATGATGTGTTTCCTGCCCCATGATTGCTTCTAATAGTGCACATTCCACTAGCAAGTTGGGCTAACCTTGTGACCCTCAATCATAACGCACTGTGATAAATTTGGCAGTGAAAGATTTACATTGCTTGTTCCCATGAAGGCTTCAAAACAAAGGAAAACTCCTTGGAAAACTCCAAGGAGTTAAAATACTCCTTGTTTTATCTGGCCTGGCACCTTGTTCCACCCAGTGGCAATGCCAAGCTCTTGCTTAACTATTAAGGAGTGGTTACATTATACAGTCCTAAAATTACATATGCCCTTTGAAGGCAACCATGAGGCTTATGTGGCCCCCAGTGAAAAAGAGTTTGACACCCCTGCTCTAGATCTAACAAAAATATAGCCCATTTATATTAGTTGATAAATATGCTTGTGCTCATTCTGTCTTCTACCTTGAATTTAATCTAAGATATACCAGAGGACCTCATAGGAGTACAACGGAAAGAGGCTTTTCACTACAACTTTAGCTATTTCATCCATGCATCCATCCACTGATTCATTTATTCAATGTTCCTAGAATCATGCAAAAAAGGTGTACAAAGAAGAATAAATATGTGGCCATGTCCTTTAGGATCTCACAGCACCATAGGAAGGAAGATAGTCATGCTTGCTAACATTCGGGGGAAAAATAAAAATGCTTGGGGGTCTCAGTTTGATGGTAACCATGGTCCCACATACTTGTCTATTAAGTCATTCATTCAATAAATATTTACTGAGGATAACTGGGATACGTGTGTGAACAAGACAGATAAAGACCTTGTACTCATGAAGCATGTAATCTAGTGGATGAAACAGACATTTACACAGTAATGCCTATGATTATTTAATTATAAGTGCAATGAAGAATGGGTAAGGGTGTTGGTGGTGCCACACAAGGTTAATGAGCAAAACCAGGTCATGCAGAAGGTCATGTAGGAGGTTGTTTGTTTTGGTTTCAATATCTACCATCTAACCCCTCTTTCTGTTTGGGGGCATCTCCCACTGTGTATGACATCTGCTGTGTCCAGAGCTATAGTTTCCTGTTGTGGAGGATGCAGGAGGGAGATCCTCCTTCTCCCATCTTTCGGCACTCAAGGCTATACATGGGCCCTGTGTGCGTCCAGTCACTCACCCAGGATTGCCTGGGTCTCTGAGTCCGGAGGAAGAGTGTAAAGTTAAAGGAAGAGTCAGAACTCATTTTTGGCAGTGGCACTCATGCCATCAAGCAGTGGTAGTGGCACCATTTGGAGCCCCATCCTTTTAGACCGTTCCTTTCATCTGGCCTTCAAACTCCCTCTGTTTTCAATTCCCAAACCACCCAGGGATACTGTGAGCCTGATAGCACCTTCCAAAAAGCTCCCACTGTCTGTCTAAGATTTTTAAAACTAATTCCAGTTGCTTGCAATTCAGAACTTTGACCAGTGAACAGTGATTAAGAGATGGGACATCAGAAAGTTTGAAGGGTTTTATCCAAGGTAAACAAGAATGAATTTGAACAATATTAAAAGTCCTTTATAGTTTTCAAACTCCTAGCACAGGACTCATTTTTTTTCCCAAAAGAGCTGTATTTTATAAGTCTACCATATTCCAATTTCTCCCACCTCATTTATCCCTTTTATCATTTTTTATTGAATTTATTGGGGTGACTCATTTGGTTTTTATAGCAACCAGTGAGGCAGGTGCCAAAAATCGTTCTTATTTTGTACCAAAGAGAGGATGCAGTTGAGAGAGTTCAAGTGATTTTTTTCCAATGTGAAACAAGTAATTACTGGCAGAACAGGTACCAGAGACCAGATTTCCTGACTTATCATACATGGCTTCTTCTATCACTCCACACACTGAGTGCAAACCCTGTGGTGTGGAAAGCTCAAGAGCAGATTTTGTGGCTACTGTCAGAAGAAGTAGCAAATTGCTTAAGTTTTACACATGAACTAATATTTGGAAATTCTTGTAAACTCTGTGCTCATACACACCACAGTTTGTATTAGAGGGCATCTATATGAGCAAAAATGTAGCATCCCCACAACACAGTCAGTTTGGAAATCTTCCTACAAGCTCAAAGCTGCAGTTAGGAACTTACAGGTTCACAGATTTGTGTAGCTGCAATGACATGCACGCTCATTAGAGAAGAGTTTGGAGCTTGGAGTTCTAAGATGCCATACAACAACAACAAAAGGTATATTAGTAAAAGGATCAAGCATGGGAAAGAAGTAGTGAAGATTGAGAGTCAAATCATAAGCATTGCTTGAGATCTGGAGACAGTGCTTACCTTGTAGGACTATTATAAAGATTAAACTCAATAGCCCATGGAAAGCTTTTAGCCCAAGGCCCAATATAGAGGAGATCGTCTATTAGGTATTCATTCTCTGATTTATTTCTAGAGGCATTAGAGGGCAAACAGAGATACACTTCCTAGATTGATAAGAGTCAGAGAGGGTCATGGTTCTAATCCAAATTGTCATGCAAGGGCTATGGAGAGAGGCTGGAGGGGCACCCAAGAGACAGGGGAAGGCAACAGCAGGCCCTCCCCTCATTCTCAAGGCCAACCACATTTCTGGGATTTCCTTTCTAATAATTTGCCTGAAATTTACATGACCTATTCAACCTTCAGGAGTGTTAGAAGAAAGAAGTTGTTGTGTTGTTACAGAATGGACCCATGGTGGGGGGTCTCTCTGTACTATGGTCCTTTGCCCCATTGCCCTTAGGAATTATGGCTCTCAATGCCAGAGTTTTGTAAAAAGGAAAGGAACTATTTATTCAAAAGTTATACAGGTTTAGAGTAATGGCAGAATGTTGATGTTAAAAATCTCAAAGTCCCTTAAAACACTCACAAACACGCACAGCCCTTCCTTCCCCACTTTGCCCAGTCAGGACAGTCAGGGGTATTGTGTCTCGAGAAAAAATAGAAGTCCACAGCTTGGCTAGACTCACAGTTCTTCCCAGTAACCAGTGCTTGGCTGGCAGGCCTCCTGAGGTTCCCGGCACCATTAGCGGTGTCACCCAATCTCCAGTTCTTAATCCAAAACCACGTGGCATCTTCTCATGGCCTACCAGTGAGAGTCCTTTCACCCCTTTCCTTCCTGCAATGTCTCTCCTGCAGTCTTCCAAACTGCTAAGAGAGACCTCTGCATGGATGCTACATCTTGCTTTCCTGCTTCCTAAACTTCGTAGTAAAGGGAGCCCCAAAACTTTGTGGTTAGAACCTGCATGACTGCCAAACCTGGGTTTAAATCCCAGTGTGAATCTCTCTCTGCAACCCCATTTCCAACTCCTCCCACAATCACTACACCTGCCAGCGTTTCTGTATTTTTCCAGCCTCTCTAGGTTGCTATAGTAAGTCCAGGCAGATGTAGCACTGTGGTGTGGAGTGAATCATGTCCAAGTTCTCATGCAGACTCTGTAAGGAGAGCTGCCTCCCAATTACAGCATGGGTTAAAGTCACACCAATCTTCCTAGCTAGCCTGCTATGGATAGGCAAAAAAAAAATGTTTTAGCATATCTGGTATGAAGCTTGCCAGCTGTTGATATGCAAAATAACTCTCAATGGCCCTGCTCCAAAAATCCTTCCTTTGTGGGGGCCTTGGCTACACCCCATTATGGTGTCACTTAAAATAAAACACAGAAATGATTTCAATTTTTTAATTTTTATATTTTTCTAAAACCTAATAGAAAAGATGTTATCTTTTTCAGAAAAAGACATTTTAATAAATAAAGAGTATTTTTTCTGTGAACACCAAATATTTTTCTAAAAGCAAATTTTATTTTACCAAATATTTGACAAGATTAAGCTATAAAATTCTGAAGGAGTTTAGTCAGCTGTGCAGATTGACTTTTGAAGTGTAAAATAAACCTTTACTTAGCAGATGTCAGCACTATGACTTTGAGAGATAATGACAGTTTTTATAGTAAGTTGGTGACAGCATTTCTAAAGAGAATGAATAAAGTTTTTGGTGCCAAGTCTGGAAAAAAATGACAACATGATTACTAACAATTGACTGAATTGAGGAAAGCAAAAATAAGTGTTTTGATTTGTTTGATTAGACAAAGTAAATTGTTTCATAAATATCAGTAAAATACATCTAACAAAAGGATAGGCTGTATCTTCAGGTAAGAATTAGAGCAAATCAAAGACCCTACCTTCCTCCAAAATCACCATGAATGAAGTTGACTTAATACCATTTCAAAGCCTTCACACAAGGAATCATAGAGCTAGTAAAGTTTGTATGGCTGACACACACATTCCACCCGGACAATATAGGGTCAGCAGTACTGCAATAGTTAGTAAAATCAAAATTCTAGGCAAAATCAAGTACCCTATTCCAGCATTTTGCAATCTTTTTCTCAATACAGTTTGCCTGCATCTAAGCAACTTCTGATGAACTCAAACCCTGCCCCTTTGCAAAGCCTCTCTGCCCCCTCTCTTTTCCAAGCAGCCCCATTTTCCCTGAACTTAGAGAGCCCTGGTATATCCTGCACTGCAGCAGGTAGCACTGGCCTGCCACAGGCCTGTTGAACCAGAATCCCCATGTCTTGAATTCCACTCTAGGCAAATTCCACTGCACTCTTTGACACTTCTTAGGGGATGATGCACAGGGGATGTCAGCTTCACTCAGGGATACTGCGCATTTCAAGGGAGGTGAGATTGGGGAATAAAATAGATAACTTTAGACTATTTTGCCTGACTGCTGAAGCTATAACTAGCTTCCCCTCCTTGCTACCATTTCTTGGAGTTTCCTTGACTCTGCTTGATCTCTCTGAATTTACAACCATGGTGCCAAAGAAATGAAAAGAGACCCATGAAAGGACAGAGTATTGATGACTTGACTCCTCTCATAAGTATTCATCCCCAGGATTAAGCAAGCCAGAGCCCTTCCTGGGACAGCAGGGAGGAGGGAAATGTTTGATTTAGTTCTCGAGTTGCCATTTTTGTTGGTTTTGTGTCTTCAGTTGGTCTTTCAGAGAAGGTACACAGTCTACTACTTCCTTCCCCCCCATAAGTTATGAAAATTTTTAAAAAGATTTTATTTATTTATCTTTATAGAGTGTAAGCAAGGAGAGAGGGAGAGAAATATCAATGTATGGTTGCCTCTCGTGCGTCCCCTGCTGGGAACTGGCCTGCAACCCAGGCATGTGCCCTGACTGGGAATTGAACCATAATCCTTTGGTTCACAGGCCCGTGCTCAATCCACTGAGCTACACCAGCCAAGGTAAGTTATAAAAATATTGAAGGGTTTATCTACCTCAAACAGTTTTGGAAAAAAAGTGGAACATAAAACAGCAATAAATAATGTTCAATATATTAAACACCGATGAAACAAATTCTTGAAAAGTTTTTGTAGATTGTAGAGACGTAACGTGCTATACAATCATTAAGATAAAATTACTAGAGAAATGGGTAATAAATAGCAAAAGGTCATATAATCCTAGTGTAGGAGGGTGCAGCTAGGGGACCCCCAAAAGAAGGATTTGTAATGGGGTCCAGAACTCAGGGTATCCAGGAAATATTAAAAATATAGGATGTCCTCACCCCCACAAGTCTGAGCTGGGGGATGGGATACATGGAGCAGGGCCATTGAGTTGTTTTGCATGGCAACAGCTTTGCAAATAACCCCTGGCATGGTCATTTAACATATCTATAACCTTTAACTGGTTTTATAGATATGTTAAATAGCCATGGTCAGGCTTTGAGCCAGGGAAAAGGGAGTGACTTCTACCCATGAATTAACTGGGAGGCAACTCCCCCTGGTTACAGCGCCTGCGTGAGAGCTTGGAGATGATTGGCTCCACACCACAGGGCCATCCCTGCCCAGACTCACCATGGCAACCCAGTTAAGCGGGAAGGGTGTAGGAGTGCTGGCAAGTGTAACCAATTGTGGGAGGAGTCAGAAATGGGGCTGCAGAGGAAGATTGGCATGGGGATTTAAACCAAGATGCAGCAGCCATTGAGGAGACAGAACCATGTGCTTTTGGCCAGATTGGGGACTCCCGCAGCCATGTGAGAGAGAATCACCACATAGCTTTAACAAAGAGAACCACGTGGCTTTGGCCAGAGTCAGGACCCCTGCAGCCAAGAGAAGAATCACCATGCAGCTTTGGCAAAGAACCACCACTTGGCTTTAGCAGAGAGAGAATCACCATGTGGGTTTCTATTTCTTTTCCAGATATATGGTACCCCAGACCGGGCAAAGGAGGGAAGGAAAGTACTATATGTGTTTGTGGGTGTTTTAAGGGACTTTGGGATTTTGATAAGACATTAAGTCATTACTGTTAAGTCTGCATAACTTGAATAAATAATTTCTTTCCTTTTCACCAATCTCTAGCATGAAGAGCTATAATTCTCTAGTGATGAGAAAGGCGAACCTAGTACAGGTGGACCCCAGGAGAAGGAGGGGTCCATTCAGTAGCATTGTGGGACCCTCTTCCCTGACCAATCAGGGAATCAGGGAAAATCATGGGAGACCACATGTGCAGTAGCTTTAAAGTAATACAACTACTTATACATGTGCAGTAAAAGCCTACCAAAACAAGCCAGGAAAGATCTGCCCTATAAGAATGGAGTCCCTCCAGCCCATGAGGTCAATATCTGCTTGGAGTTGGCCTGCTCCCATGTTCTCTGCTATAAACTCTAGGTGTTCGGTTCAATTCTTTGTCCCGATCATCAAAAACCTGGTTACCTGTGCCCATCTGTGACACTAATATAAACCATTATCTCTAGAAAACTTCAAAAATGTTTATCTCTGGATTGCAAACAACATTCCTGGCATCCAAGCTTATGATATATCACAGTAACACAAAATTTTATATTTGTCTATCATTATTAGTTATTTTCATATTTTACAAGTGATCTTTGTATCCTAAAGGTCTAGACATTATTTGGGAAAGACCAATATGACCAAGGCCTAACATACTGGCACTTCAAATTTGGGTGTGAACAAATTTACAGATTGTTTGTCAGCAAGAACACAGGAAATTGAAGGTTATCATAGCTTTCATTCTAGTGGTTGGTTCTTCTTTCAATCAAGGTCATTGAGATATAATTTGTATATATACAACATTATGCACACATTTAATAAGTCTTAATATGTATATTTATATGTAATATATACTTTTTATGTTACATATAATTTTCATGTAACCACCATCTCAGTCAGAATATAGAACATTTCCACAACTCCCTCTAAAGCTCCCTGGTGCACCTTTTCTTACTCATCACCCATTGCAGAACTTCTTGCCCCAGGCTATGACTGACTTCACTATTCACCATGGATTAATTTGTTCTTTTCTAGAATTTCATATAAATGAAATCATGTAGTATATAATCTTCTGTGTCAGATTAATCAGGAAAAGATAATGAGAACCTAAGTCTTCCACACAGAAATGAAGAGGACATCACTATTGAGCCCACAGATATTGAAATAATGATAATACTATGAACAACAGATGGGTTTAGACTTTTCATATTTAGTGATTTTTAAAATGGTTGGATAAAAATCAACTGTTTTGATATTTGATTTCTGTTTTTTTCCATTTCTCCATTTATTTTGTCTGCCTTCTTTACTTTTTTTAAAAAAATGTATTTATTTATGTATGTATTTATTTATTTATAGAGAGAGAAAGGGAAGAAGAAAGCCAGGAGAGAAACATTAATGTGATAGAGAAACATCAATCAATTGCTTTTCATACACACTCTGACCAGGGACCGAATCTCCAACATAGGAATCTGCCTTGACTGGGAATCAAACCAGAGACCTTTCACTTTGTGGGCCGATGCTCAACCAACTGAGACAAGGAGATGAGGGCTGATTTCTTTAGGTTTAATTAAACAATCATAATTCCATTTCATTTCCTCTATAGGATAATTTGACTTCTTTAAAATAATTGTTGGGTTCCACTTATAGGTGACATTATCCAGCAATTATTTTAACCTAATCAAAAAAAAAAACAAACAAGCAAGCAAAACATAAACAGAGACATTGAAATTAAGAACAAATTGACAGTAACCAGAGTGGAGGAGGAGGTGGTAATTTGGGGAAAAGGGGGGAGGTTGTCAAAAACCTGCATAAAGGACACATGGACAAAGCCAAAGGCAGGTAGGATCAAGAGTAGGAAGTGGGGATGGCTGGGGTGGTGGGGAGTGGTGGGGAGAAAATGGAGACAACTGTACTTGAACAACAATAAAAAATGTGAAAAAATAATTGTTGGGGATTATTGTAGAATTTGCAACAGGTGTTTTCAAATAATTTTTGTTTAACTGCTTCACATGTAGGGAAAATACCTATAACAAGTATATTTCTAATCTCTCTCTCTTGTCCTTGGCAATATTGTCATAAACTTTACATGTGAGGCAAACATACAATACATTACTATTTTCTAAAACAGTTACTTTTAGAGCAATTAATAAGGAAAAGTAAATTATATTTTACCTCTTATTTCTTTGCATAGATCCAAGTTTCTGACATCTATGATATTTCTTCCTCCTGAATAAGTTCCTTGAACATTTCTTATAAAGTAGATCTGCCACCAATGCATTCATTCCATCAGTTTTTGTTAGTCTAAAAAAGTCATTTTTCTTGTATTTTAACTTTGTTTCTTCTTCATTTCTGAAGAAATTAGTTTCACTGGATATAGAATACTGGGTTGAGAGTTACCTTCAGCATATTAAAAATGCCATATCTTGTTCTCTTGCTTGCATGTTATCTGATGAGAAGAGACCTGCAATTTCTTGCCCTGGATGGTATGGCTCAGTGGATTGACCAACTAAAGGGTCGCTGGTTCGATTCCCAGTCAGAGAACTTGCCTGGATTGTAGGCCAGGTCCCCAGTTGGGGACACTTGAGAAGCAACCACAAGTTGATGTTCCTCTCCCTCTGTTTCTCCTCCCTCACCCTCTGTCTAAAATTAAACAAATAAAATATTTAAAAAAAAGAATGCTATAATTTTTATATTTGTTCCTCCATAGATGTGTCTTTTTCTCTCTGTCAGCCTTCAAGATTTTCTTGTTGTTTTTAATTTGTAGAAGTTTGAATATGATATGCTTAGATGATTTTTAAATATTTTTATTGTTGTTTGAATATGTTGTCTCCATTTTCCCACCACCACTTTCCCCCACCCCACACAACCTCACTTCCCACCCTCAATCCTACCCAGCTTTGGCTTTGTTCATAGGTACTTTATATATGCCCCTTGTATAAAGTACAACCCTTGACAACCCTTTCCCTTATTTTCCTGTTACCACCCTCCACCTACCCCTCCGGTTACTGTCAGTTTGTTCTTCATTTCAAAGTCTCTTGTTATATTTTGCTTGCTTGTTTGTTTTGTTGATTAGGTTCCATATATGGGTGAGATAATATGGTATTTGTCTTTCCCCACCTGGCCTATTTCACTTAGAATAATGCTCTCAAGATCTGTCCATGTTGTAGCAAATGGTAGGAGCTCCTTCTTTCTGTTGCAAAATATTCCATTATGTAAATCTACCATAGTTTTTGATCCACTCATTTACTGATGGGCACTGAGATTCTTTCTAGCACTTGGCTAGTGTAAATGTGCTGCTATGAACATTGGGGAGCATAGGTTCTTTTGAACTGATGTTTCAGGGTTCTTAGGATATAGTCCCAGCAGTGGAATTGCCAGGTCAAAAGGCAGTTCCATTTTTAGTTTTCTGAGAAAATTCCATACTATTTTCCACAGTGGCTGCACCAGTCTGCATTCCCACTGACTGTACTAGGGTTCCCTTTTCTCCACAACCTCTCCAACACTTGTTGTTTGCTGATTTGTTTATGATGGGCATTCTAACTGGTGTGAAGTGGTATTTCATTGTGGTTTTAATTTGCATCTCTCTGATAGCTAGTGATACAGAACATTTTTCCATGTGTCTCTGGACCCTCTGTACATCCTCCTTGGAGAAGTGTCTGTTCAGGGTCTTTGCCCATTTTTTAATTGGGTTATTTGTCTTCCTGGAATGGAGTTATATGAGTTCTTTATATATTTTGGAGATCAAACCTTTGTCTGAGGAATCATTAGCAGATGTGTTTTCCCAAATGGTTGGTTCCCTTTTCATTTTAATGCTGTTTTCTTTAGCTATGAAGAAGCTTTTTAATTTGACTAAGCCCCATTTGTTAATTCTTTCCTTTATGTCCTTTGCTCAAGGGGACATATCAGTGAAAATTTTGGTGCATGGAATATCTGAAATTTTCCTACCTATGTTCTCCTCTAGGACTTTTATGGTATGGTGGCTTATATTTAAGTTTTTTCTCCATCTTTTAAAAAATGATAATTATATTAATTCTCATTTTTACAAATATTTTATTTATTTATTTTTAGAGAGAGAGAAGGGAAGGAAAAAGAGAGTAAGAGAAACATCAATGTGTGCTTGCCTCTCATGCGTACCCCATTGGGGACCTGGCCTGCAACCCAGGCATGTTCCCTGACTGGGAATGGAACTGGCGATCCTTTGGTTCACAGCCCATGCTCAATCCACTGAGCTACACCAGCCAGGGAAGAAGCTTTTTATTTTGATGAAGTCTCATTTGTTTATTCATTCCTTTATGTCCTTTGCTCTAGGGAACATATCGGTAAAAATTTTGGTGCATGGAACACCTGAAATTTTCCTGCCTGTGTTCTCCTCTAGGACTTTTATGGTGTTGTGACTTATGTTTAAGTTCTTTTTTTATCTTGAGTTTATTTTTATATATGCTGTAAGTTGGTTATTGAGTTTCTTTTTTTTGCATGTAGCTGTCCAGATCTCCCAACATCATTTGTTGAGGATACTATTTTTACTTCATTATATGCTTCTTGTCCCTTTGTTAAATACTAATTGACCAAAGAGACTTGGGTTTATTTCTGGACTCTCTATTCTGTCCCTTTCATCTTTGTATCTGTTGCTATGCTAGTGTCAGGCTTTTTGATTACAGTGGCTTTGTAATACAGTTTGATATCAGGTATTATGATCCCTCCTCCCTTGTTCTTCTTCTCAAAATTTCTGTGGCTATTTGGGGTCATTTATGGTGCCATATAAGTTTTTGAATTGTTTGTTCTATATCTATGAAATGTGTCATCGGCATTTTAAAGGGGATTGTGTTGAATCTATAATTGCTTTGGTAGTATGGACATTTTGATGATGTTAATTCTTCCAATCCATGAACATGATATATGTTCCCATTTGTTTGTGTCTTTCTTAATTTCTCTCTTCAGGGTTGTGTGGTTTTCTGAATACAGGTTTTTTACCTCCTTGGTTAGGTTTATTCCTAGGTACTTTATTTTTCTTGTTGCTGTATCAAATATAATTTTTCCCTGATTTCTGTTTCTGATATTTCATTGTTGGTCTACAAAAATTCCTTAGATTTCTGAATATTCACTGAATATATTATTAGATTGAGTAGTTTTTGGTGGAGTCTATAGGATTTTCTATGTACACTATCATCTCATCTACAAACAATAATAGTTTTACTTCCTCTGTTCCAATTGGGATGCCTTTTATTTCCTTTTAAGTCTGATTGCTATGGATAGGACTTCCAATACTATGCTGAATAGAAATGGTGAAGGTGGGCATCCTTGTCTTGTTCCTGATCTTAATAAAACAGATTTAGTTGTTGCCCATTGAGTATGATGTTGGCTGTAGGTTTCTCATATATAGCTTTCATTATGTTAAGGTATGCTCTCTCTATTGCCATTTTGCAGAGTGTTTTTATCATAAATTGCTGCTGTACCTTATTGAATGCATTTTCTGCATCTGTTGATATGATCATGTGATTTTTGTCTTTCCTTCTGTTTATATGATGTATTACATTTATTGATTTGTGAATATTGTACATCCTTGCATCCCTGGGATGAATCCCATTTGATCATGGTATATGATCTATTTAATGTATTGCTGGAAGTGGTTTGCTAATAGTTTGGTGAGGATTTTAGCGTCTACGTTCATCAGTGAAGTTGGCATGAAATTTCCTTTCTTTTTTATGTCTTTGTTTTGGGGAGATGCTGGCTTCATAAAAAGTGTTTGGGAGTCTTCCCTCTTCCTGATTTTTTTGCAATAGTCTGTGTAGGATAGGGGTTAATGCTTCCTTAAATGTTTTGTAAAATTCTTCCATGAAACCTTCTGGTCCAGGGCTTTTGTGTGCTGGGAGTTTTTGATTACTGCTTTGATTTCATCAGCTGTTATTGGTATGTTCAAGCTTTCTACTACTTCTTCATTCAGTTTTGGGAGATCATATTTTTCTACAAACTTTTCCAATTCACCTAGGTTTTCAAATTTCTTGGCATACAGTTCTTCATAGTAATTTTATATAATCCTTTGTATTTCTGTGGTATCACTTGTAATCTCTCCTCTTTCATTCCTGATTGTGTTTATTTGGGTCCTCTCTTTTTCTTGATGAGTCTGCTTAAAATCTTGTCAATTTTGTTTTATCTTTTCGAAGAACCAGCTCCTGGACTTATTAATCCTTAGAATTGCCCTTTTAGTCTCTGTGTTGTTTAATTCTCCTCTAATCTTGGTTGTTTCCTTCCTTCTACTTGCTCTGGGCTGTCTTTGTTGTTGTTCCTCCAGTTCTTGTAGGTGTAGGGTTAGGTCATTTGTTTGAAATGTTTTTCTTTTTTAGGTAGGCTTCTATCACTATGGACTTCCCTCTCAGGACTGCCTTCTCTGTGTCCCATAAGTATTGGATGGTTGTGAGTTCATTTTCACTTGTTTCCAGAAACTTTTAATTTCTTCCTTGATCTCATTCTTAACCCATTCATTGTTTAATAGAATGCCATTCAATCTCCATGAGTCTGAGTGTTTTTGATTTTTTTCCTTGAGGTTTGTTTGTACTTTCAGTCTCTTGTTGTGTGAGAAAATGCTTGATATGATTTCAATTTTCTTGAATTTGTTGAGGCTTGTTTTGTGTCTTATCATGTGGTCTGTATTTGAAAATGTTCCATGTGCATTTGAAAAGAATGTGTATTTTACTTCTTTGGGATGAAAAGTTCTGTATATATCAATTAAGTCCATTTGATCTAAGGCATTATTCAATGCCACAATATCCTTGTTGATATTTTGTTTGAAAGATATATACATTTTTGATAGTGTGGTATTAAAATCCCTTGTATAATTGTGTTGCTGTTTACATCTTCTTGAAGTCCTCCAAGATTTTCTTCATGTATTTGGGTGCTCCTATGTTGGGTGCATATATATTTATAATGCTCATGTCTTCTTGATTAATTCTACCTTTGAGTATTATGAAGTGTCATTTTGGGTCTCTTTTTATGGACATTGTTTTGAAGTCTATTTTGTCTGATATAAGTATTGCTACCATGCTTTTTTTTTACTGTCCATTTGCTTGGACTATATTTTCCAACACTTCACTTTCCATCTGTGTAGGTCTTTTGTTGTGAGGCGGGTCTCTTGTAGTCAGCATATGTGCATGGTTTCTTATCCATTCAGCTACCCTATGTTCTTTGATTGGAGCATTTAATCCATTTACATTTAAGGTTATTATTGATAGGTACTTTTTCCTTGCCATTTTACTCCCTTCATACCTATGTTCCTCTCTCTCACTATTTTTTTCCCTTTTCTTAAAGCAGTCCCTTTAGCATCTCTTGCAGAGCTGGTTTGGAGGAGGTGTATTCTCTGAGGCTTCTTTTGTCTGGGAAACTCATTACTTCTCTTTCCATATTAACTGAGGGCCTTGCTGGATAGAGTAGTCTTCATTGTAGACCTTTACTGTTCATTACTTGGAATATCCCTTGCCATTTCTTGTGGCTTGTAGCATTTCCATTGAGAAGTCAGCTGCTAGCCTTATTAGGGCTCCCTTGTATGTTACTTGCTTTTTCTCTCTTGCTGCCTTTAAGATTCTCTCTTCGTCTTTGTATTTTGCCATCTTAATTATGATGTGTCTTGGTGTGGGCCTCTTTGTATTCATATTGATTTGGACCCTCTGTGTTTCCTGGATTTGTGTGATTTTTTTCTCTTATCAAATTGTTACAGAATGGACCCAAGGTGGGGACAAAATATTGTTACTGAATGGATTCCCCCTGTCCCAGGGTGCCCCTTTAGTAGGTTCACCTTGCCCTCTTTCAGATAATTATGATTCTTAATGCAAGAGCTTGGTGAAAATGAAAGGAATTATTTATTCAAATGTTACACAGATTTAAAGTAATGATTTAATGTCTTTGTTAAAAATCTCAAAGTCCCTTAAAACACCCACAAATGCACACAGTACTTCTTTCCCCCCTTCACCCAGTCAGGGATACCATATCAGGAAAAGAAATAGAAGTCTGTAGCTCAGCTAGCCCCCGGTTCTTCCCAGTAATCCATGGTCAACTGACAGGCCTCCTGTGGTTCCCAGCTCCATCAGCTCTGTATTGTCGATCTCCAGTTCTTAATACAAACCTACATGGCACCTTCTCATGGCCCACCAGCCATGAGAGTCCTTTCACCCCTTTCCTTCCTGCAACATCTCTCCTGCATTCTTCCAAACTGCTAAGAGAGGGCTCTGCATTGTTGCCTCATCTTACTTTCCAGCTTCCTAAGCTGCATGGCAAAGGGAGCTTGAAAGCTGTGTTGTTCCCCCAAAACTGCATGGTCTGCACCAACATGGCTGCCATACCTGGATTTAAATCCCAGCAGGAATCTTCCTCTGTAGCCCCATCTCTGACTCCTCCCACAATCGCCTACACCTGCTAGTATTCTCATATTTTCCAGCTTTCCAGGGCTGTCATAGTATGTCCGAGCAGGTGTGACCCCGTGGCATGGAGCCAACAATCTCCAAGCTCTCATGCAGGCACTGTAACCAGGGGGAGTCACCTTCCAATTATGTCTTGGGTTGAAGTCACTCTCATCTCCCTTCCTCAAAGCATGGCCACAGCTATTTAACATATCTATGAAACCAGTCAAAAGTTACAGGTATGTTAAATGACTGTCCTTGAGGTTATTTGCAAAACTGTTGATACACAAAATAACTCTTAATGGTCCTGCTCCTTGTGTCTACTCCCCCAGTTCAGACTTTTGGGGGTTAGGACATACTATATTTTGAATAATTCCTGGACACCTTGAATTCTGGACCCCATTACAAATCCCTCTTTGGTGGTGGTGTGGCTGGACCCTGTTACAAAATTAGGGAAGTTTTCCATCATTACTTTTCTAAACAGGTTTTCTATCCCTTTCTCTTCTTCTCCTTCTGATATCTCAATTATATGGATATTATTATGTTTCATATTGTCCTGCAGTTCCCTTAACCTCTCTTCATTCTTTTTAGTCTTTTTTCCTTTTCTTGCTCTTTCTGGGAGTTTTTTCCTGTCTTGTCCTCCAGTTTGCTGATTTGATCCTTTGCTTTATTGAGCCTGCTTTTGATTCCTTCTACTGCATTCTTCAGTTCAGAAATTGTATTCTTCATTTCCTCTTGGCCGTTGTTGATTGTTTCTATGTCTTTTTTCATGATGATACAGTTTTTAGTAAGTTCCTCAGTTTCTCTGTAGTTTTTAGTAATTCTCAGTGAGCTCATTGAGCTTTCTTATAATGATTGTTTTGAACTCAATATCTGATAGATGACTTGCCTCCATTTCACTTAACATTATTTCTTAGGATTCCTCTTTTCCTTTTGATAAGGGCTTGTTTCTTTGACTTCTCATTATCTGTGAAACTCTTCTTGTTGGCTTCTGCATCTTAAATTGATCTGTTTTGACTTCCTGACTTTTTGGTGTGAACTTCTATGGTAGGAGGCCTGTGAGATTCAGTGGTACAGTCTCCTTGATCACCTGAACTAGACACTCTTGGGATGCCCTTTATGCCATTTATGTTGGTTCTCTCTACGTATTTAGGTTTTGATTGTTGTTGGATCTTTCTTTGGTGGGTCCTTCCCTCCAACTTATTGACTAAGAGTTACTCCACCCACCATATCTTATGTGATGTTGTGCAGGTGCTGCCAGATCAAAACCACAAAGCCCAGAAAACAAACCCATGCCTGCAAAAATAACTCCCTGGTGCAATCCCACTATTGACAGCAAATGAACCAGTATTAATAAGGGTGTAAAGAGATTAAGTCTATTAGAAGAAAGAAGAGTGGATATGAGATAACCTACTGAAAGAAAAATAATTTTGAGAGGGTAGAAGGAGGAGCACTAATAAGAGTTAGGAGTTGGAGCAATGTAGAGAGAGAAAGTAAAATTCACATCATGAATAAAAAATGAAATGTAGAATGTGGAATGCAGCATGAGAAGGGAAGTGTATAATGTTAGGTTTAAACAAAAATTAAGATAATATAAAATAAAATAAAGTGAGAGAGAAATAAAAAGGGAAGAAAAATAATAAATACTTAATAAAAATATAGGAGCCAGTAAATTGGAGAGAAAGATCCACCACAGTACTCTCAACAACAAATGAGCTAAAATTAATATAGGTGGCATGGTAATAAGATGGGAAGAAGAAGCAAAGAGAAATTTAAGAGATGTCTAGAGGAATGGGAAGTGATTTTGAGATGATAGTGGGAGAGGGAATACTAACAGTGAGGAACAAAAACAAAGCTGCACTGTCTGGTGTAGCTCAGTGGATTGAGCGCAGGCTGAAAACCAAAGAGTTGCCAGTTCAATTCCCAGTCAGGGCATGTGCCTGGGTTGTAGGCCAGGTCCCCCATGGGGGGCCATGTGGGAGGCAACCACACGTTGATGTTTCTCTCCTTCTCTTTCTCCCTCCATTCCTTTCTCTCTAAAAATAAATAAATAAAATATTTAAAAAACCAAGGCTATGACAGGTAAAAATTAAAATTTGGGATGTAAATAAAAGGAAAAAAGATGAAAAAAGGAAAATAAAGAGAAATAAAAAGTCAAGATGAAAGAGAAATAGAAGAAAGACAAAAAAGAAAGAAAAACAGGCTAAGATGGTGAAATTAAAAATTTGAGATAAAAAATAGAAGGGGTAATTAGTAAAATTTGATATTTTAAATACAAAATTAGTGAAGCCCTAGAGATAAAATTGAAAAAAAGTGCAACAATAACTTCCCTACCCACAACCAACTAG
The DNA here is from genome assembly GCA_004027735.1 of Carollia perspicillata. Lineage (NCBI taxonomy): Eukaryota > Metazoa > Chordata > Mammalia > Chiroptera > Phyllostomidae > Carollia > Carollia perspicillata. Next base: position 37,912 of record PVKM010006201.1, read on the forward strand.
CAAGAATTGTTAAAGGTAGAGTGAGAAGGTGGATATTTTAAGAGCTAGGAAAAAGGATGTGAGATGACCAGTGACAAGAAAATTGGTTTTGTGTGTCTGGACAGGGGAAAAGTAGTAAGAGTGTGAAATGAAAACAAGTTGTAGTGAGAAAGAAAAAAATTGAAATGAAAATAATGTGAGGAAAGAGGAAGGTAAAATGGGGTAAGAGGAGAGAGGGGCAAATATGTGAATTAAAATACACTATAGTATAAAATCTAATGACTTAATATGCACAAACTTGCTGGACAAGAAATAAATGTTATAAAGCTATACAGGAAAGAAAAATATCACAAATCATGAAGAAGACCATGGTGGATTTCATCTCAGTAGCCTCTAGTATTTACCACTGTTTTTTCTTTCTGGATCTGCCTCTGGTGATGTCAGATATTGACCCTGTCTGACCTTAGGCAACACCTTTGAGACTTCCAGGGATCTACTGTCCCTGGTTTTCTCCTTCAGTTGTTAATGAGTTACTTTGCACTCAGTACTCAGGGTTAAGCACCGCAGGGCAGGGCTGAATCCCTCCGGGGGTGGGGGCTATTGTTTCCCCTCAGACTGCTGCTGTTTGGAAGGGAATGGTCTGCCTGAGCAGGATGACTGCTGCCATATGAGGGTTGGTTCAGCACCGGGATCCCAGCTGCTACTCTCTCAGTACTCTCCCCAAGGCCTCTGTCTTTTCAGTCTCTTCCCAGTCTCTTCACCAGTCTCTCTAGTCCCCTTTACCCCACCTTTGCCAGGGATCTACTTTTCCTGGCTGTCTCCTTCAGTTGTTAATCTAGTCAATCAGTGCTCAGCAGTCAGGCTTAAGCAGCACTGCTTAAGCGTGCTTAAGGGCCCTTAAGGGTCAGGGCAGAGACCCTCCTGGGGTGAGGGCTATTGTTTCCTCTCAGGCTGCTGCTGCTTGGAGGGGAGCGGTCTGCCTGAACTTGATGGATGCTGCTGTATGGGGGATGACTCAGCACCAAGATCCCGGTTTATACTCTCTCAGTTCTCTCCCCAAAGGTTCTGTCTTCAGTCTCTCCTCAGGCATCACCAGTGCACTCTGCCCCCACCTTTGCCGGAGCCCAGGGTAAGTGGCTGCAAATAAAAATTTGTGTGTTGGCCCTTTAAATGGCTCTTGCATAACCAGCCATCTGTGCAACCCCTTCACTTTTCACTGCTGGTTGTTATCTGTGTACTTTTTGGCCTCTGGTGTTCTAGTCTGGGCATCAAAGCTTAGGATTTAGACCCCACACTTCTCAGGGGGATCCAACCAGCCATTTAATTATCCCTCTGGTACTTACACCTTTAGGTGTGAAGCCAGCCCTCTTGAGTCTCCACCACACTTGTTACCAAACAGTTTGTGCTGAAGCTGATTCTTCTGTCTGTCTGAAGTTGTAAGGCTTCTCTCTCGCTGTTGCTCAGTTGTTTGTTCTGGGTGGTTTCTCCACACTTGAGTTGTAATTCCAGATTTGTTCTGAGAGGAGGTTAGTATGGCTTCCACTCTCTCCTCCACCATCTGCTTTTCCTCTGTTTAGATGGTTTTGTGTTCATTTTTGTATATATCCTATTTGGTATTCTCTGAGCTTCTTTAATCTATAGTTTGGTGTTTGTTATTAGTTTCGGAAAATCCTTTACTATTACTTTGTAAAATATTTCTTCAGCCCCGTTTTCTTTCTTTTCTGGGATTTTACTTATTCATATATTAGATAATTTGATAGTGTGTAAAACTCTTGGATGCGATGTTCTGGCCACCTCTCTTACCCCATTTTTTTTTAACTTCCATTTGTTGAATTTTAATTGATCTATATTCAAGTTCACTGATTCCTTCATCTCCTATATCAAGCCTACTGATGAGCCCATAGAAGATAATCTTCCTTTATATTACTGTTTCTACTATTTCCATTTGATTCTTTCTTACAGTTTTCATATCTGCTGATATTACTTATCTGGTCTTGCATGTTGTCTATCTTTTCTGTTAAAGGCTTTTACTTATTAATGACAGTTACTTAAAAAATAATAGTTATGTTATATTCCATATCTGATTGTGATGACTCATTTGTCTCTCTAGACTATTGTGGGGTTTTTTTTGCCTTTTCCTAGGCTTATATTTTTTGTTATTGTTGTTAAAAGCTGAGCATGTTGTAAAGAACAGTAGATACTGAAGTAAATAAACTTTGTGTTTGGAGATAAGCATGTCTTTTCTGTTACATAGACCTCCCCCCTCATCTTCAGCTCTATTCAGATTTAACTGACATAAAACCTTGTGTAAGTTTAAGGTATAAATGTGATGATTTGATATATGTATGTATTTCAAAATTATTGCCACAATTAGGTTAATACATTTACCACCTCACAAAGTTAATTTTTTTTTTGTGAGAACATTTAAGATATACTCCCTTAGCAACTTTCAAGTATTAACAATAGTCAACATGCTGTATATTATATCCCCTGATTCTATTCATCTTGTAACTGAAAGTTTATATCCTTTGATCAATATTTTCCACATCTTTTCATCCTTTGAAAATCCCCATTTTACTTCTTGTTTCTATAAGTTTCACTTTTTTTTAGATTCTGCATGTAAGTGAGATCATACAGTACTTGTCTTTATATGTTCGACTTATTTTATTAGCATAATACCCATATGTTCCATCCATGTTTGTCATGAATAGCAGGATTTCATTCTTTCTCATGACTGAATAATATTCTATTGTGTATATATACTACATTTTCTTTATCCATTAATACATTAATGGACACATGGATTGTTTCCATGGCTTAGCTGTTGTGAATAATGCTGCAATAAACACGAAGGTATAGATATCGCTTTGAGATAGTGATTTTATTTCCTTTGGCTATATACCCAGAAGTGGGATTGCTGGATCACATGGCAGTTTTATTTTTAATTTTGGGGGGAACTTTCATACTATTTTCCATAATATCTGTACCAATTTACATTCCCATCAAGAGTGTGTGAGGATTCCCTTTTCCTACTTCTTTACCAACACTTTTCTCTTGTATGCTTGATAATAGTCATTATTACAGGTGTAATACATCTCATTGTGGTTTAAATGTACATTTCCCTGATGTGACAATTAGTGATGTTGAACATAAAAGTTATCCAGTCTGTTGGGGTATAGTTTTTCATGCTGACCTTTAATGTATGTTTTTCTGTTAATATAGTTAGGAATTGGGCTATTTTTGAAGTTTATTTTTTCTTTAGTTATCTTCAGTGCACAATAGCCTCAAATTTCCTTAGCGATGCCCTGTGTTTAAGGTATGGGTTAATTAGCCAGAGTTTTTTTTTTTTTTAAATCAATGTCTTTTCTTCCCTTCTGTACTGTTCCCCCAAAAGAATCTATCTTTCATAGCAATCTCAGCTATATGTTATTTTTCCCCAACACATTGTTAATGCAGTAGTAAAGCATGGAGGAAGGGGGAATTCTCTGTTGCTCTGATCAAGCATCAGGATGAGACAAGCTTTGTGGACCTGCATTTTAAGGGTGTGGCACATATAAAAACCCTGTTCCACCAGACATCTCTAGTCCTAGCCCTAACATTGACTTCTCTCACTATCCCAAGGTTGAGTTCTCTTTCCCCTTCCTTTCCCTTAGCTTCATTGGATCCTAACCCTACCAGTGCCCTAAGAGTGACAATTTTTATAATTCTTTTCCCTGCAAATTAAAGGTTTTGTTCCAGAGATGAAGTATGGGAGATGGATCTGGGTAGAGTTTCAGCAGTTGGCTACTACTTCCTTCTCCAAGTCAGTTCAATGAGAAACTTTTGAAGGAGCCTCTCCTATTTTCTGTATGGTACCTGGTGGTGTCTATAACAAAAGGAATAATCAGGGTATGAATCTCCCTATATCTATGACCCAGGTGTTCACACCCATATATGGCTTTCAGTAATTTACTAAAAATTTTAAGTTGAATCTTTTTACCTTCCTATATGGTATCCAGAAGCATCTGCTTTTGGTCAGCAAGTGTTTGAATCCTATTTCTCCTTGCAGGCACTGGTGTCCTCCAAGGATTATTTCTTTGTACTGCTTTGTCAGTTCTCTAATGGGCTGAAAAAGTCATTCATTCTGTTGGGTCAGTTTTCTATTTCCTATTTTAAAGATGGGAGCAATGCTTCCTCCAGTTTTCAACATCTCTTAGATGAAACAAGAAGGTCCATGTATTTATTTTTAATATAGGAACCAAACTTGCTTTCCTAGGAATAAAGTCATAATGGCTATTCATTTTATATATTAATAAATTCACCTTGCTAGTGTTTTCCAAGACAGCATTTTTACAATTATGTTCATGAAAAATATTATTTAGCAAACTTATATTCTCATAATTTCTTTGTCATGTCTTTGTGTCTGAAATATTCTAGCCTTTTAAAATGAGTTGGGAGCTTTTCCTCTTATTTTTGTTTCTGAAAGAATGCGTGTGAATTTTGCATCATTCCTTATTTCAGAGTTTGATAGAACTTACAAGTGAAACCATCTGGGCCTCAATATATCTTTGGGGAAATTTTTTTTTAAATTAGAAATCCAATTTTCTAATATAGGACAGATCAGTTTTTTTATTTCTTTTTCAACCTTTTTTAAAAATTCAGTTTTAATAAGTGGAGTTTGTCAAGTAATTTGTCCATTTCTTCTAAATAATCAAATTTATTGTCATATTACATTATCATAATGGTTGTAGGATCTATAGTAAGATTTCCCTCTTCTTTTAACCCTACTATTTGCAATATCTGTTTTTTATCTTTATTTCTTTAGCAGATCCATTAAGGATTTACTCATTTTTTTACCTTTTCAAAGAATCAACATTTGGGTTTGTTAATATCCTCTATTGTCTATCTTGATTTCCTGGAGTACTATTCGTTATTATTTCCTTCATTCTACTTTAGTTTTATTTTAACTTGCTCTTGCTGTTTTTTTTTAACTGAAGTGAAAGCTTGTTTTTTCTTTTTTTCCCCTTTCTAATAAGGCATTAAGATGATAAATCTCACTCTAAGCACTTCTTTTGCTACATCCTGCAATTTTTCAAGTCCTTGCCTAAAGATACATTTATTGATTTTAGAGAGAGAGGAAGTGGGAATGGGGGGAGAGAGAGAGAAAGAGAGAGAGAGAGCAATTAATGTGAGAGAGGAATAATGATTGGCCACCTCCTGGATGTGCCCCCACCTGGTATTGAACCTACCACCTAGAGTATGTGCTCTGACTGAGAATCCAACCCTTGACTTTTCATAGAACTAAATGATGCTCCAGATAACAGAGCCACATCAGCCAGAGCACATCCTACATTGCCCCATATACCAAATGGTTGTAGTTTGATCCTTGATCAGGGCACATACTTAGGTTGTGGTTTTGATCCACAGTAGGGCCACATACAGGACACAACAGATTGTTTCTCTCTCACATCAATGTTTCTGTCTCTATTCCACTTCCTCTCACTCTAAAATCAATACACATATATTCTAGGGTGAAGATTAATAGTAATAATAAAAGCAATGTAAGAAAGAGCATTAAACACTATACATACAAAAAAGATATCAGGTTGATGTCTATTAGGAAACAGTAGATTTATAATATTCTCATGCCATTATTAAGATTAACAACAACAACATCAAAATTTTCTGGGGTGCTAATTTCATAAAGTAGGTGGTTAAATTTTATCAGAAATAAACAAAATGAAAATATTTTCAAGAAGTTCCATACACTGTAGTTCTGGTGCTCTAATCTTGTAAAGAAATGTAAAATCTGCAATACTTGCCATTGCATCTAGTATTGTAAATGGTTAAAATGTTGCAGCAGGAAAACTGTTCAGCAGGACTGACATGTTCATCAGCCTGCGGCACTTATGGCAGCTGCTCCTCGGGCCTCCAGTCTTCCTACCATCTTCACCTCCACAAATGAGCACCACCATTCTCCAGCCCCCACTACATCTGTTGTACAAGCTTCAGATTAGAGCGTGGGAATAGGGACAAATGCCACCCACTCCAGTGCACTTGCTGCTTTACCAACTGCTTGCAATTGCACAGTACGTTTTCTACCTCCTCAGTCTCTTTGTTCATGCATTATGAAGGTAGCTGACAGGTAAGAGTATGATTTTCTTGCCAGAATCCCCCTGCAGTGTAAAAAACTATTTGCCATTCTCTAAACAGAGAAATAAAGAAAAATATGGAATAGGAAAAGTGTATCATAGCACCAGAAGCCTGAAAATAAAGTAGGGAGAACATCTCATCTGTTCATCTAAATATGCTGTCAACTATTCATTCATTTACTCATTCAACAGATATTTATTGGCTAGATGGTACACAGAACTTATATTAAATTAGATAATTATTAATAGAAATAATGAATATTAAGGTATAATCAAATATGCAACAATAAGTGATTAGTTCTGTTATATTACATTATTACATTAGAGGACTAAATTATAGGTTGTTTTTACAAGTTTATTGTTTTAACAAGTTTGATATTCTTGTGTTGTTTCCAGCAATGACTATTGCAGCATGACTATGAAAGAATACATACATGATTACCTCCTGACGTATGGGCAAAAGGAGAAGTGAGAACAGGAAAGAAAGTCACCTTTCTTAGACCATAGCAAAGGCAGGTTAAACACAGCACTGCAGGGCTGAGATGAGGGGGGGATCATAGCAGAAGGGAAGACACAGCCTTGGAGAAAGCTGATCTACCCCTACCCCTCAGAGTCATTAAATAACTCTCTTAGGGAGACATCAAGATCCCAGTAAGACCCGGGGGAGACTTTAGCAAATTCCTACCTCCTATCTGGGTGGTGATCACTTATGTTTCAGGACTCACTGACTACAGACACTCAGTTTAATAAATGGTACCCCACTTGACTTTTGGACTAGATAGCTGACACCTTTATGAGTCCCGAGGAAATAGAATGGCTTGCCCATGAACACACAGCAGATGAGGAACAGTGAATAGTTAGAATGTAGATTTCTTGAAGTCCCACCATTTCCAAAAGGCTCCTGCACAGGGGTCTTCTGAAAAATGTGACCAACACCCTCTGTCAATTTGAGATGAAGGTTGGCAGCAAAGTAAGTATTTAAGTGTGCTGTCTAAGAATAATTTTCCTGGAATTCCAATTATAGGTAG
>PVKM010006202.1:0-45111 GCA_004027735.1 Carollia perspicillata
ACGAGGAGCTTCGATCTCGACTTCTTATCTCAAAAAGGATACACCCATAGTGAAAGGCTAAATACCTTCCCAGGGCAGCCAGTGTTAGAAATGCTTTCGTTATGTTGAACCAAGAGCTGACATTCTCTTTTTTGCAAGTGCCACCCAGTGGTTCCGACTGGCCTTGCATTGCAATACAAAACCGAAACACACTCCCTCTTCTCAGTGACTGTTACCTAAGAGTTACTTCAGCTCTCACGGCTCTCCTTAGCCGTCTCGTCCCCCAGGTGAACCATTCCCTCGATTGCTCCAGTCCTCGACTTCTTTCCCACCTGATCCTACTCTTCTGACTGTGCTTACTTGTCAATATCCCTTTTTCCATGTTTCTAAGTGGTAAAAAAAAAAGTATTCACATAAATGGCTACAGCAATTAAGATGTTAAACCATCCTTTTGTTGTGTACGTTAACACAGTGTACTGAACAAACACATTAATTCTTACTACCTGATTTAGATTTCAAATTTAGAATACAAAGTCTCTTTCCCTCTCTAAGTTTCCATCCACTGTTGAAATCCAGCAGGTCCCTGATGGTGCCACCCTGAATTTCAGCCCATGATTTCCTTCCAGTGCCTGGGTTTTCCAGGCGCATCATCAGGATTTAGAGAAGCTCACTGGGGAGACATCCGGTAACAGGTAGAAAAGCAAGGCATGGGCAGTGCTCTTTATATGCTTCCTTATTTTCATATGTAGATTTTCCCCCACTCCCTTCAAATTGGTAGGTCCATTACGTCCCAGAAGTGAATTAGAAAACAGAGAACCCTAAACTGCTTTGAAAATGTCTTTTAAAAAAGTATCTCTGATTTTCGTGCCAGTTGTAAACATTACAGATAACTGCAATCAGAAGCCAACCAGTCTGAGGTTTTGGTCCCTGGTTCTTGAACATCAGCTAGGAAAACAATACAGACCACCACCCTGTGGTGAGGTGGGGGAAGTGCAGCACTCACGTTTAAGGAGCCACAGGCAGGGAAGAGACTAGCCCTACCCCAGACTTCCGGCGTGTGAAATTCAGAAACAGGAAAGCTATGCTCCCGTAGCCATGGCTCCCTGAGATACTAACTGTGACAACATGATGCTTTCCCTAGGGAAACACACGGAACTAGTGTCCCGACACCGAACTAGTGTCCACATTGGGCAGGATCTACCCATCACTGTTGCTGGCAGCACTCCCACACAGGTGTGCAAAGGGACTGCAAAGGTGTGTGCCTGGGTTCCTTACCTGAACCTCTGCTGCCTTTTCCTTTTTTCTCCTGCTCCCCAAGGCTTGCGCAGAACCCAATATAATACTCATAGGATTCCATGCCATGTGACTGGATTCCTTTCGGGGAAGCAGATTTTGTCTAATGTATATCTTACTCTACACACAAGAAAAAAAGTGACCCTCCCCATCCTCACAATTCCCTGACTTTAATACCACTCTAATATCTCCAACATTTTATAATAATCAAACTATTTCACAATAAGAGATATACTTTTAAACTTCTATATGTGTCCTGTGTGCAAGTTATTTATTATAAGTAGATATACTTTTAATTTTAGTAATTCATTAATAAGAGAGGTAACTTAGTTCTGAGTACTGCTTTATATAAGGGAATTGTAGGGCTGGTTTTCACTTTTTTCCACTACCGACCAAGTGTTTAATTAAATTGAAAATTTTTTCCTTTGAGAGTTAGAGAATTAGATCCTAGAGAATTCTTACAGTCTTGTTGGCACTAACTGCTTTTTTATCTGACTGATTTCTTTACTGGGGAAGTAAAAAATACAATAACATGTTATTAGCTTTATAGCAGCATAAACTTCCTTCTATTAGGCAGTCATCATGAGAGAGATTACATTAGCACAGGTTAAAGTAATTTTTCCTCTTACAGAAATGTAAATATTCAACTTACCTCTTTTTTTCTATTTAGAAAATAGAGCAGTAAACTATGCCCAGCCTACAGAGTAAACCTACAACTTGCTTTCATACAACATAAACGGGGAGAGAGAGGGCGGTAGAAAAGTGAAGAGATGAACGATGGGAGGAGGAGAGAATGAGAGAAGAAGGCAGAAGAGAGAGAGAGAGCCACGCACAGGAAAAGGGAATGAAAGAGGAACACCGGAAATGAAAGGATGAGCAGCAGCCAGGGGAGAGGCAGGCAGTGGGGACCACGGAGACCAGAGCCGAGTTGAACTTTCCCTGCTGAACGTGCCCTTCGGTCCTGGAGCTGCAGGCACCTGCGTGGGGCAGGGGGCAGCACTCTCCTCTGAACGTGGGCGAGCTGTGTAGTGCGCCTCACGGCTTTCTTAACTCTAACTTTTTGATCTGGAGAAGGCCCCCCTTCACAGGGACAGTCACCACGGGGGACATCAGAGAAAGTTCCCCTCTGGGCCCGGATGGTAGTGACCTGAGCGAGCGTACCATGAGCCACAGAAAACTGAGCTGGGACTCAGATCTGGCTCTCGGGCTGAGGGAGCAATCCCAGGCCCATGACCTTTGATGAGGGCTTACCTCCTCAACCATCTGCTTGACCTTTTTCTGCTGGCAATGCACCATGTCATCTAGGTGTCTGATCCGTTCCCGGAGGCTGGCGGACGCCTCCTCCAGCTGCTGATACCTAACACAGACGGAAGAGACAGCAACTGAGCCCTGTGCCAAAGCAGCAGCACCAGCACAGGAAGTCACCGCTTGAAAGGAACGTTGCTGAGAACAAGGAAGGGAACTGCAGGATGCACTCTTTAACTTTGTGCTATCCTACGTGAGAACTACTGCTCAGCCACCCCACCGCAGAAGAAATACAGGGCTCTTTGTTAAGTTTCCTCGTGTAAGTTTTACCCTGTGGAAGGTCAGTTACTATACTGCCCAGGCACTGAGAGAGAATTTGTTGGTACCACTTACAGGTATGGGAGGCTCTCTGTTTTGTAGTGAATACAATATTGGAACATCCAATGAATTACCTTGACTAAGAGAGCAAAGGAAGAGAGACATCTAGCAACACAACAAAATATCTAAAATCGGAGCTCCCAACAGAGTCCTGGGAAGTCCGGAATTATTACTGTTCTATATATGATTATTTTGGGAAAATAGGAAACATATTGAAAGACCTCCCTGCATCAAAATGGAGTGAACCACATCATAAAACATTTCACACTTTGGTTTTAAAAAAGCAAAAATTATTCTCTGACTTTGCTGGTTTCAAAGAAACCCAAGGAACCAGCAGAGGGACTCTCCGGTTCTTGGGGGCCTCTGGACCAGAGCACAGGGTCAAGGGTGTGGTGGGAGCTTACTACATCCCACCTCTGCCAGGCCCTCCTCAGCACCACCTAAAGACCAGGGAAGATGCCTATAACTTCGCAAACACTGAAATTGCATCAGAGGAAGGAGAAGAGCTATTTTTTTTTTCAGCAAATGCTATGTGGCCAGCAACACACCCAACAGTTCCCTCAAGTAGCGCCGTGAGATGGGCACTGTTATAATCATCACAGTCCCCTCCTCCTTTAAAAACGAAAAGAGTTCCCATTTTCCAGATAGGCAAAGAATCTCAGGGAGGTTAAGTAACTTCATCCCAGCCTTGTTCTCCTTCACCAGAGGGCTATGTGTGGCCTCTCGGCCTTTTGATTTAGAAGAGACCAGACCATGAACTACGTCCACATTTTCCACACAAAGCTTTATATGCTCAGAGACAGGGGACAAGGTGATGTTTGACCAAGCAATGTTTGGAAACAAGGAAAGACATTTTAAAATTAGTTTCCACGACAACGATATTAATCACAATTGATGTTTCTCATCCACAAGGTGCATCCTGTGGAGTTCAAGGTTACGGAGAATGCTGATAGACTGAACTTTTGCACTTGTGACAGTGCAAAATGAAACTGTGCCCCACTGCACTAACAACCAGTCAGATGTGGCTGCTAAGCTCCTAAAGAAACCAGCCTCCATACTGGAAGCGCTCGAGCAATGTTTCTGCACGTGTAAGTCTGCAGGAAGAGATGACCAGAGGAGTGAAAAATGAAAGGGCCAAGTGAGTCCCCAGACACACGGCGTGCCCACCATCGAATTCCATGACAAGATAAAGGGCATTGCATCTCACCTTTCGTTGTCAGAATCGGTTATTTCCCCTGACATTTCAGTTTCATGCTCCAGGAGCTGTAGTTGAAGCTGATGGCGTTCCTGAAACAGACAGCCACTATTTTCATCAGTGGACTAAACCCAGTTGGACAGAGAATGTGTACCTCTATTAATTCCAGCACTAGTGAGTTCAAGTCCATATAAAACACCCCATGGGTTTTACACACCTACTCACCAGAGTCCAAACAAAGCTCAAAAATGCCAAATTTATTGGTGTGTTTATAGCTTTATTTATGAATTAGAGCCAAACATCCCAGATAAAGCCATTCAAATATTCTGTCAGCCTAGGCTCACATGTCTTGTGAAATTTATAGTTCTAAATAGTTCTAAAATGTTTTCAATCAGTGGTCTGTGACACCGCAAAATTCTTGATGATTTTCTCTATCATCAACAAAGAGGCTCTGGAACTTAGCCCTCACGCGAAGCTGGGGGTGTTTACACAGGCATGTCCCCTTGTGACACTGTGCTGCGGTAGTAAGAGCCATGGCTGCCAACCGTGTCCACACCCTGCTCCCTGACACCTCTGAACCTGCTGCCTTGCCTGGGAAAGGGAACTTTGCAGCTGTGATGAAGTTAATGGGGAACTCACCCTGGATTATCCAGCAGGACCCTTATTGGAAGGAGCTTTGAGTCAGAAAGAAACAAGGCTGGAAAGTGCTCCATGCTTTAAAGCTGGGGCGTTGGCCATGACTCAAGGATCGTAAGCAGTCTCAAGAAATCAAAAGAGGCTGGGAAGTGGTTCTCCTCTAGAGCTCCCAAAAGGAACCAAGACCCACCAGCCCATGGATTTTAGAACTTCTGACCTCCAGAATAATAAGATAACAAATTCACATTGTTTTAAGCCACTAACTGTGGTAATTTGTTACAGCAGCAATGGAAAACTAATACATACATCGAGCTGTGCATTAAGATTTGTAAACTTTGCCGCTTATATGCAAATTTAGACATTTACTCAGAAAGCAATATAGAATCTGGACAATTACTTCTTTGGAGAGGATGGGAAATGGTAATAACCAAAATTATACTGCAAATACATTACCAATGTTTGTGTAATAAATTTCCTTAAAACGAAGTCTACCAAATCCTTCTCACTAACTGGGAGGAGATTGTTTTACTTTAGGCCCTCCTCTAAGTACTACTGTGCCTCATCTTTATTCTCAGAAACGCCCCGCTAACAAACTCTTACTCGTTATATAGATTCCAAACCTCTTTTCTGCCAAATATTAAAAGCAAATCTTTGAAAAGTCAAGTCCCACAATGTCTGAAGCTGTAAGCTGTGATATACCAAGGAACAAACCCAAGACGTGGGAGCAGTCCGCCCTGACAGGAAGAACGTATCACCATGGATGCCGTTAGAGTCATAACAGAAGACCAGCTTTGGGGGAGGTGCTGTTTTTTGTTTCTCAGTCTGTACAGCAAATGCACGTTCTTAGTGCCCAGCTAGAGCAGAACGCACCCCTTACCTCCGCGTGGAAGGCTATTGAGTAAAAGTTTAGTGATGAACCTTTCACAAATGAGCCTTCCCTTCAATCCCCCCAAAAAGCTGTCATAAAGTAGACAAGGCCTAATTTAGCATACTTTAAAAATTCGAGCCCTGGCTGGTATGGCTCAGTAGATGGACACCAGTCTGCAAACCAAAGGGTCACTGGTTTGATTCCCAATCAGGGCACATGCCTGGGTTATGGGCCAGATCCCCAGTAGGGAACACATGAGAGGCAACCACACATTGATATTTCTTTCCCTCTCTTTCTCCTTCCCTTCCCAGCTGTATAAAAAATAAATAAATAAATCTTTTTAAAAATTCAATATTTTTCTAATTGAGGTAAACCAAATCATAAGTGTACACTGCCCAATCATTTCTTACATTTGTATGTACCTGATAACCTGGTGAAACCACCACCCAGATCTAGGTGTAGAATATTATCTAATCTGTGGAAGGGTCCCTGGGAGAACATACTCCTTAAAAGACTGTTACTGACCAAAGAAAAGTGTTCTGAATACAATGCTAAAAAAGAGAAACTGAAAATTAAGGTATATAGTAGAGAGGCCATTCAAAGGCACACAATTTGTCTTTGAGCAAAATCCAAAACTTGTTGCAAGCAGGACACAAACACTGCCTCCCTTCATGCCTGTGGACATGCTGTTCACATAGTGTGTGACATGGATTTAGCACAATTCCTGCTTGCAAAGATTTATCCCTCAAGGGGGAAGAGCAGTCAGTAGGTACCCTGATCTTAGCTAAATAAAGCAAAGATTTCTCTAGGCTAAATGGAAAAGAAGCTTTAGGGAAAGGACAATAAATTTTCAATCACTAAAGAAAAAGCCATCAGGATTCAGGAAACACTTTGCATTACATAAATTCTGGCAGGGAGGGCTGGCCCTACCACCACCCCACCTCCCCACCCAGGGCCTCTGCCTATACACCCATCACAGGGCCTCCACAGGGAAATCAAGGGAAGAGAGGGAAACTCTCCAAATTACAAGGGTACAAAGAAGATAAGCTATAAAACAGATCAAGCTAAAAAAAAACAAGAAAAAAAAAAACAAGCTGACTCCAGGCAGACACTTAAGCAAGTCTGTAACAACATAAAAGTCAGAGCCCCCAATTTTTGAGCCCCTACTATGTATACACCAGATACTGCACTTAACGCTTTGTATGGGTTTTTCTTATTACTCCTCACAAAAGCCCTAAGAATAAAAAGTGTGATTATTAGCCTTTTACAGAAGAGGACACTGAGTTTGGAAAAGACAAGCCACTGCCCACAACTAGAAAGAGAGTTGAGACTCAGACCCTAGGTCTGTTTGATTGTAAAACCTATATTCTTTTTTTAAATTGTCTTTATTTTTCAATTGCAGTTGGCATACAATATCGCATTAGTTTCAGGTGATGAGACATATAATTTTCAAAGCGATCATCCCGATAAATCCCACACCCAGCTGGCACCACGCACAGTTAGCAGAATATTACTGACTGCGTTCCCTGTGCTGGACTTCACGTCCCTGCGGCCGTCCTGTAACTGCCGACCACCAACTTGTGCTTCTTCATCCCCTCACCTTTCCCACCCATCCCCGCAACTCTGCTCCCACCTGGCAACCATCAAACATTCTTCGTATCTATGCGTCTGTTTCAGGGTCTTCTTTAAGAATAAGAAAAAAGGTAAAACTATGAACAATAAAATGGCAATACATACATATCTACCAACAACTGAGTCTAAAAAAGAAAATAAATGAAAACCCATATTCTTTGTGTGTGTGTGAAACCCTATATTGTTAATCACTACAGGGACAGAGTCTCTGCAAGAGAGTCTCCCAGCCCAAACCAGGCCCTCCCCCTACCTGCTCACCTTGCTTCTTTATCCTGCAAGACAACCTGTCACCCTTCGGGAGCATCTGTGTTAATATTCACCTTCTGCTCTTGGAGGAGAGTGGTAATATAGAGAATGCTCTCCCAAGTTCTAGAACATGCCCATGTTGCCTGACCTTCACTACCACCACCTCCAATTATAATGGTGGGAAACTGGAACCCACCCCTCCATTCTTTTGACATTGTTTCTGTCAGTGCTGACTCTGACTGATATGTAGCTTGTAGATGAACAGCATGGTTGTATAAGAATCCTAGGAACTAGTTTCAAAAGATACAGGCCCTGACCTTCACACACCTCGGCTCTGGGAGACTTGGTGACCTTCAACCACGGAGCCAGGATGACATGAAGTCGTAATACAAATCCATGATGGCTAAACCAGGATGATGCACACCGGACCGTCCCCTGCTTCATCAGAACGGATTGTGCTCGCCTGCACCTAGAGAACTTTGCAAACCCTCCCTTGACCTCTTCGCTCTGTTCCCTTTTCCCTCCTTATAAAACACCTCTGCCTCCAGCAAGAGGTGGAGATGGGCTTTGAGACGTGAGTCCCTCATCTTCTAGATGGCCAGCATCTGCAAATAAGCCACTTTCCTTTACATCAGCACCTGACTCTCAAGTACTAGCTTTTGTAGCCGGGGCAGCCGGACCTATGTTCGGTTACAGAACCAATACTGACAGTCTTAACCACGTCATTTATCTTCTCTTCAATAAAAGAGAGGATTCTGTTTTCCCAAGGGCTACAGGTGAAGTGGTAATTGACTCCTTAGTTGTTCAAGGCCTTCCCAAATAAAGACATTCCCTAACACGAGAGCCTGCAGCAAGCCCTGAAGCTCCATGGCACAGAATTTAATGCAGGTCTCACACTGGTTAAACTTCACCTTGTCAGGGGAGGAGCTGAAGCTGCAGACATCAGGGGGAAGGAAACAGTTTCTCAGAAGAAAGCCCAGAGGTGGAGCTTGCTCCCATTGTCATCCCCATCATCCCCCCCCTCCACCATCAGCCTGGAGAATCCCAGCACCTAGCGTGAGTACAGGGTGCTAATATGTCCCACCATCTTGGCAAGTCGCCACTGTTCTGCAAACTCACATGCAGCCAGAGACCCATTTTCCAGAAATCAGTCCCAACCTTGGCCCTCAGCTACCACCCCTCCCCCAGGAGTCAGCTGTCACCTGCAAAAGGTCACCCTCCTGTCCTTTTTCCCCTCCCTTCCTTCCTTTTCTCTTTCCACTCTCTGCCCTTTCTTCCCTTTTCTCCACTTCCTGCCTAACCTCTGGCCTCCTCCCTCTCTCTAGGCTGGCTTCATTATCTCAGCTAACCTCCAGCCTTCCCCACACAGCCCACTAGTCCCACCTTCAGCATGCCTGCCCCATCCACAGAGAAGTGTGGTGTCCCCGACTCTGAGATGTGACATGTCAGAGAAAAGCAGACCCTTCAAACACTTGCCCCAGAAACAACAGGCTTAGGCAGTGGACATAATATCGAAACAGGGCTTGACCACTCAACAAATAAACTAAGTTTATGTTTGAGGACCCGACAAAGCAGGGCCACTAAAATATCCATTTTTTTGGTAAATAATTTAATATTTAATGTTTTTTAAAGCATCAAAATAGTTACTTGAAAAATTAGAACTTTCTTGGACTTCCTCATACTTTGTTTAATAGTTTTGTCTTTTTTGGAACTGGCATGCCGTGGGCTGAGGGGTGCAGTGTCGAGGGGAGCTCAGACCTTCGGGGAGGCCCGCAGGGGCACTGGGGAAGTGCAGCAGCACCTGTGCTCGTGGCGAGAGACAGAAGCTGTGTCTGTTACCTTTTCCATGCGTTCGATCAGCCTGTCCAGCTCCCCAATCCTCTGGTCTTTCTCTTCTAGGCCTATCTCCGCCGCCTGCATCTTCTTATTGGCTTCTTCAATCGCTTTCAGAAAACTATTGGTTTCTTCCTGAAAAAGCAACACACTGTCCTCAGCGGAGCCGGGGAGTCCCCAGGCTACCAACCAGGGTCTTGCTAGATCACGATGCCCCTTTCCATGCACGATCTTGGGGCCTAGATTTTGAACTCACAGATCATGAACTCAACTTCCATGATTCTGATTCTCCCCTATGAATAAAGACACATCGCATGGCTTTTTAATACACCTATTTTCCCCCTTGAGTCCTTATGTCTGAAAAGAGCCTGCAATTGTTATTTATCCCTGGACTAGATGCTCAGAATGTCAGTGTATGTGCCAACAATGTAAAGGAGATTGAGGTCAGATCTGGGGTTGAATGCAGAATGGCCACATCTTCCTCCCTTACTGCAAAGCACCAGCTCAGTCAGTCAGTCAGCACATTTACTATGACTGTAAGGTTATGGCAGACATGGAGTCAGTACCTTCAAGGAACCTATGCTGTCCTAGAGAAGCCAAGATGTGAGACATACAGCCCCACCCTAATAACAGGTGCGACAGAAGGCCACAGCAAAGACCGGGATGAGTGTGGGGGCTTCCCAAAGGCGGGGACACCTCTAGCTGTGCGAAGGGAGTGAAGGAGCAAACGATAAACTCCTTGACTCCTCGTCTAGTAGTCAGTCCACTCACTCCCCTCCAAGAAGAAGCCCTACTACAGGGGTGGGCAAAAGTAGGTTTATAGTGGTGACACATGAAACACAGAGTTTACTCCTGCATTCTTTTTTATTAATCATTGTGTTGTTTTCTGTATGAACAACTGTAGACGTACTTTTCCCACCCCTGTACTTAAACCTCCCTGACAGTAACGATCCAAGGACTCGGTTCTCCTCTCTGCAGCTACGACAGACATACCAGCAGCGCCTCTTTCTCGGCATTGTGCTTCCGCTGCTCCTCGCACAGCTGCTCCTCGTACTGGCTGTACAGCTTCCTGGTCATCTCCCTCATCACCTCGGCGTTGGCTTCGTGGGAGGACTCCACCTGCAGAGAGACTCACTTCAGAGCGATGGCTTTTGCAGGTGCCAGGGCATCGACTCTTGTCACTCTGTCTGTACCATCATGTGTGGACACACAGAGGAGTGGACCCATCGACCGGGGGGCCCAGCAGCAGACAAGAGTAGCAGGAACTAATGGCACAGGGCAGAAGACAGGAGGAAAAGAGGTGAACAGAGGCATGGAAAGGAAAACATGGCACTTTATGCTAATTTGCTTGACATTATCAGAAAAAGGTGTTCTGCATGAGTGAATTTTTCAAAAGACAAGAACTTACCCGAGTACTGAGCCCCCCACATTTAGTCATTCTTAAATTGCATTCTCTCCAAAATGTGGCCGTGCTCCACTATCCTACTAACCCGTTTCTTAATGACTTTTTCTGCCTATTTTTCTTTTGATCCTGAAATTTGATTATTTTTTATTCTATCAGTTTCAATAAATCTTTTCCTCTGGATAATAGGTCCATACTCTAGTTGGCCCCAGCAAGATTTTTTTAAATCCTTGAGTATTCTGTTGCAGGCTGAGAAACCACCTTATTAGAATTGGGTCAGAGTAGAATAAACTATAAAATTTTAAAATTAAATGGTTATCCGTAGGAGGAAGGAGGAAGTAAGATAGGAAAGGGGACATTACAGATGTAAATATTCAATTTCTGAACATACTGTGTTTTGTAGTACTGATTTTGAAACCAAATAAATAATTTACCTGTTTTAAAAAACTAGACTTCAAAAGAATATCTGATCAAGACCACTCCATGGGAACAGAAGAGCCTTTTCAACAAATGGCGCTGACACGACTGGACAGACACGTGCACGAGAGTGAAGCTGGACCCCTTGCACACCATGTATAAAACTTTACTCAAAAATGGATCAAAGACTTACACGCAAAAGCTAAAACTATAAAACTCTTAGAGGAAAACATAAAGTAAATATTTGTGGCCTTCGATTCAGCAAAGGTTTCTTAGACATGACACCAAAGGCACAAGTGACAAAAAAATAAGTGAGGAGGCCTGTAGAATCCTATTAACCACTGTCACCCCAATTTAGGCCTCATAATATTCAATATTAAAAACTTCTGGGCTTCAACAAACAAGCACTGTAATCATAGCTATTAAAGTGAAATTTCTTTACAACAAACAACTTCTGTGCTTCACAGGACACCATCGAAAAAGCGATGGAAGAAAAAACATTTGGGAGAGTGGAAGAAAATAATTGCAAATTTCCTATCTGATAACTTGTATCCTGAAAATATAAAGAATAATTACAACTCGATAATAAAATATAAATAACCCAATTTAAAAATGGGCAAAGAATCTGACAGACACTCCAAAGAAGAGATACCAATGACCCATAAGCAGTAGAAACGATGCTCAGCATCACTTGTTATTGGAGAAATGCAAATGCACAACGAGAAACCACCTCACACTCACTAGGATGGTTCCATCAAGAAGGCAATAGGAACACATGGTGAGAATGTGGAGAAAGGGAATCTCTTACACTGCTGGTGGGAATGTAAAATGCTGCAGGCATACCTCTAGGTTGCCTTTCATACTGTTTATTTTTCCCCCTATGTGCATACATTACTTTTGAACAAATTATGTCAGAAAAGCAGGGAGACCTTTGAAGAGAAGTGGTCCACAGGGACCTGAAGCTGTTCCATAGGTCCTACTAGTCAATCGCTGAAACATTCCCACCTGGTTTGGGCAACACTAAGCTGAGAGCTCCTGGTGGCTCGGGCGGACCCAGTTTAGGAGATGAGAAAAAGTCAGTGGAGTCGTGGGCAGGCGGGGCTTAGCGTGGAGGCAGCCCCGTCTTTGCCTGTGACCTTCACGTCTGTGACCCTTCCTTTCAGCTTCTTGTTGCTCTAGAACGCTGAGTCTCTCTAGCCCTGGGTAAGTGAGATGTACTCCAGCATCGATAGGTCACATGATGCTTCCTCAAAGACGCTATCTAGGCCCTGGCCCGCCCCAAGGCTGCAGGTCGGATCCCCGATGGGGGCACACACAAGCAGCAATCAGTGAGTGCATAAATAAGTGGAACCGCAAACTGGTGCTTCTCTCTTTTTCTTCCTTTCTCCCTCTCACTCTTTCTCTCTCTCTCCCCTCCCTCTCCCTAAAACCCACTTTTTAAAAAACATGCCCCCTAATTCTCCCTTCTTGTCACTAGACACATTTTAGTACCCAGAGGCCACAACATGGAAAATCCTGATCAGAGGTTATCGTCAGCGGAGGGAGACCCAATGCATCCTGCACCCCATTTTCCACTGCGAACACTGACTTCTAGAAAGGCCTCCGTCCCTTGAGTCCTGCATCCTCTGCATCCAGGTCACGTGAAACGCTCTACGTCTTATAACTTTACTTATTTGGGAGGTAAAGTAAAGCCTTAGTCTCTACAACAGGCAACTGTGGGCTGGATCTAGGGGCTTTGTCTCCCCGAAAGGAGCCAGACTGCCCAACCGCCTAACCACGTACCCAGACGCCTGACGCCAACCCCTGGGGTAAACAGGAAGGCCCAGGACAGACACACACAGTAGACGTTCAGTGCTGGGTGGGACAAAAGTAGGTTTGCAGTTGTTTGTACGGAATATTAATAAATAATTAAAAATAATAATACAAGAATTAACTGTGTTTCACGTACTCACGTCGGTAAACCTACTTTTACCCACTCTGCATTTGTGGAGTGAGTGACTGGATAAAGCTCCTGAGCTGGGGAAAAGACTTAAAACAGTAATTTCAGACTTTTCCAGAAACATACCTCCTTTTCCCTTTTTTTTTCAAAGTAACTCTCACTCAGAAATATAACATGTGAAACAGTGAGAAGAGCAGCTGTGTTTGAAGTGAGAGCACAGAGGAGCTGAACGCTCTAGCGCTCTCCGTCCCCTCCCCTCCCCAGGGGACTTGTGCCCGGCCAAGTGGACTGTGATGGGACAACCCACGGGCAGCCATCACAGGGACTAGCACTGCAGTGGGGCAGCCCCTCCTCCCCATCTGAGGCAGCCCGCGGGGAGGGAACCACACATCCCAGTCTGTTCCCCTAGCTACATTCTCAATAGCACCACCATTCACTCCCAAATCTATTCTGGTTTGAGCAGTAAGCTATCTGGATACACTACCCACAAGGCCCTCTCTTTTAGGGTAGCCTAAGGCTGAGCTGATTACAATTTGAAAACCACAGATTTAACTAAAGATGAATTCATTCAGGAAACACATTGTTGAGTGCCTTCTGTTTGACCTTCATGGGCCTGCCCCTGCCATGGGGTAGGAAATCTACTGCTGTTTCAGTTTGGGAGGGCATCAGAAGTCCCGCAGTGGAATAAGCAGAGCCCGGTGGGCAAGAGGGACACTGCCCGGAGTCCTTGGTCACCCATTGATTTTCTTTGTGTGTGCCCTTCAGCTCTTTATTGTCAAGCCGCACAGACAGGCCTGGGGTCTTAGAGAAAATATGAACAGTGAAGATGCTGAAGTCCCAGGACAGGGGGCATCCCAGTGCCTCTCAGTGCTTAACAGCAGTGCCACCGAGCCTGTCTCAGCAGCCCTTGAGTCCTGGGGCCAAGCCAGGAGTGCCCAGTGGGGTGTTTTAGGGGGCACCCCCAATCTGGGCTGACAGTTGTGAACACAGAAACCTCCAAGGTGCCTTCAAGCCAAGCCCTGTGGGGTTGGCCACAAAAGGGTGAGAAATTCAACAAAGAGAACAGAGAAAAGGAAAGGGCAGAGGTGAAGATGAGAACAGAGAGAGGAGAAGGAACAAGGAGAGAGGTTAACAGGGAATGGCCCCTGCCCCACCCCCGACTTTACCTTCATTTTCAGCAGCTGGTTCTCCACTTGCGCTGCCTCCAACTGCCTCTGCTTTTCCCGCAGCTTGTCCATGGACGCTTCGTACGTCTGCTGCAAACTTCTGATTTGATCCTTAATGCTGCTATTTTCCAAAGTAACATCCACAAGTGTTTTCTAATGGGGTGAAAATAAAAACAATAGCAGATCTCATGGTGTGAGAAAACATGACCAGAGTCACACCTGCACCAGGGCATCTTGGTCATCAGCCATCTGAGGTAGAGGTGAGGCCACCAGAGACGCAAACCTGGGACCCTGAGGGCCCCACGGTGGTCAAGAGGTCTGCCACTCTGTGTGTGGGTGGACGGGCGGGGAACCTCCCCCTGAGCACCTCCCCAGCTGCTGCCAATGCCACTGCTTAGGATGAACGGAAATGGAGTAACATGGAGGCTTCCAGAAAAAGGGTTCATAACACATCATTTCACATGGAAAAAAACTGGGTTTGAAAAATAGTAAGTATAGAACAAACTCACTTAAAATAATGTGCAAGCACTTGTTCGAATGTGTTTATATAGAGAAAATTTTAAAAGACTAGGAAGAAATTCACCAAAATCCAAATAATGGTTTTCCCTATGAGATAGGATGATAGATGACATTTATTTTCCTCTTTGGATTTTCTTTAGTTTCCAAATGCACACAGTGAGATCAGAAAACAAAATACGTGTTTTGTTGAATAGAGATTTTTTTCTTTCTTCACTTCTGGACTGCTTGCAAGAACAGAGACAACTTGGCAGAGGCTGCCGTAAAGTCTGCAACCGCTCCCCTTCCCACCTCGGGCAGAGAAGCGTGGGGGTGAAGAGTACCAGGGAACAGAGCTCAGTGACTCAGACTAGTGCCTGACAAGTGCCAAAAGCCTGTTGATTATAGTCCCGGCCGCCCACGGAAGTAAGAATGTTTAAATGAGCAGTGTTGCTACTTATGCCTCGCATTCTACTTAGTTACCTCTCCTTACAGAGAAATGGCTTCCTTCCCGGAATTCCTACACTGGACTCTGGGTTCTGGGCACCTTCTACCACTTCCCCGCCATCATCCGCAATTTTAAATTAGGAGATTTGGAAACTCTGGTGGTGGACACACTTTCTAACACCTTCGTCCTCTTTGTAGAGGATCAGTGTCTAAAGCTCCCTCTCCCAAATCCTTAGCCTCTACTTTGGATAAAAAGCCTCACTCCTAAACATACTTGAATCAGAGAAAGAACTTTCAAAGGTAATAAATATGGAAGCCATTTGGAAGCATGGAATCACTGTACGATGAAGCCGCAAGAGGCTACAGAAACCACGTGGCCCATCCACCCCTTGCCAAGCCCCGCTGGCTTTCCCAATACTTCTCTTGTGTTCATGAACCTACCTCTGGCCCAAGAGACCACGGTTCTAGTCCTGGCTCTGCCACCAGCTAGACACCTGTTAAAGTCATTTCCCTCATCTGGCCTCAGTCTATGTATCCATAAAATAAGGGGGTTGGAGATCCCCCTTTCCAGCTCTGATGTTCTATGAAATCAAACCAAAGGTCTGGTCTCGCTGTACATAATGACAAAAATGGGGTAGGACGGGCAACGGAAGACACTGGGGCCTTGCAGAAATAAGAAGCCAACTATCTTCAGACTCCATTGAGTTCCCTGGCTGTGAGATGGTACCATTCTTTTCTGCCTTTTTTCCCTCCCTTTTTTCTTCTTCTTCCCCTTCTTCCACTTCCTCCAGTTCTTCTCCTTCTCCTTCTTTTTAATAATGATTTTTAATCTTTTCCCTTAGAAGGTTCCTCTGTCTGCCTGGGACTGAGGGGCCGAACCATAACTAGGACTCAGCCAAGGTGCCTGGGTTACGGTGGAGCCTGTCCTGACAGCTGACCTCTGAGGTAAATGTCTGGAGTGTCAGTAGCATCGCAAACCAGAAGTACCATGGGTAAGAAAACCCAGAAACTTAGCACAGACACCAACCAGGGTGAGCCCAGGTGAGGTACAGCATTTCCTAGTTGGCCAGGAGTGAGAAGTCATCCAGGAGAAAGGAAAGGGAGCCTTGGCGAGACCCCTGATGGCAGCAGTCAGGGAAAACAAACGCCACTGAATGAAGGTAGGGCTTGGCCTGCGGCCAGGGCACAACTGGCATGCACCCTGGAACGCCAGGAAAAGGGTGGGACGCAGAGGCCCCACCAGAAATGGGCCTCCCAGACAAATCCAAACAAGGGGCCCACCCAGGCCCGCTGTGGGGCAGTGGCCTAGCTTTGTTTGTGGCCCTGCTGCCCCAACAGTTGTTATGAGAGAATACTAGCTTCTAGGGGAAGTGGATAACCTGAACATGAACATTTGTTTGCTTATCTGATAAACTATTTATATAGAACCAGAAAGGATATGAAATAGCTTATGGAACTTTTAAGAGAAGGGTAAAGAGATAAGAGCCAAATAAAGTTGGAGGCAGGGCAGAAACTATTGTTTGCATGTTTGGAAACTAAAGTCACGGGACACTGTTCAAGTGACTATATGCTTTGTTTTGGTCATTTTCAAGTTAATTTGTATGTTAAGCGGGGGACGGCTCAGTCGGAAGAATAGCAATGGGCAGCATCTGAGGGGTAAATTCCCAGCAAATCAAATTAATCAAGACAGCAAGCCCCTTGCAGGTGCAAAATAATTTCTATATTTGGAAAAAGTGCTTGACCTGCCATGAATGAACACAGATTGCCTTTGGTTCAGTCCGTCTTTTCTATGACTGGGTGGAACTCCCTGGAAACCAGGGCTGCAGAGGGTGGGAGCTGAGGTGCTGTTTTACACACTGACACTTAGGACCACTTGGGTATCTAGTGGAGCAAGTGACATCTCCATCCCAGAACTCAGGACCCAAGCCCCCGTTTTACTAAGGGCGAAAGAAATGCAACACAAAGGTTTAGAGCATCAGCTTGGAAGTGCTTCCTTCATTGCCTTCCTGGCACGGCCTTCACTGTGGCCACACTTAAAGGATTCGAAGTCATGAGCTGCGGACATTCTGTTGTGACCTGCGTTTCACAAAGGCACGGGGTCCACTCTCGGCTCAGCTTGCCTGCACTACGACCAAGGGCGCCCCATCGCACAGTGAGCAGAGGAATACCTGCAGGTCAATGGAGTCTGACGCCAGAGCCGCGTTCATGGCATTAAAGCTGTCCAGGGCTGACGACTGGGTGTGGATGTGACTCTCCAGATAGTCCTTCTGCGCCTGTGAAACCTGGACCGATGGAAGAGACAGTTACACAAAGCCAATCCATACGCACCTACAACAATCTTTCTTTAGCCTGGAACTGTCTCCTGATAGAAGCCACATCCACATCAGTGATATTTCATGGACAGCTTTAAATTTAAACAGTCAGCATCGGCATGACCCAGAGATCAGAAAGACAAGAAAACCTTTCCTTTGGATCGTTTTTACACATCCACCTACTGGGCCTCAGCCCTCGCAACAGTACTGTGCAGCAGCCAGACGCTGCCCTTTATAGGGAGGAAAGAGAATCAGAGGATTTCAAGGATCTGGACACAGAGCTAAGAAGTGGCACAGCTGGAAGCAAACCCAGCTGTGATATCTCCTTGTGCCCTCCTGTTCTTTCTACCCGCCACAGAAAGAATATACTTTGGGCTCAGCCAATTCTCAAGAGTTGTTTTATGGCTGCTGCTGTTGTTGTGTTGTCTTTGTTGGGTGTGTGCATTTGACATGTTTGAGAGAGATCATCAGAGGCCAGTCTTGAGCTAGATCTTAAAGGAGGACCCTGTGTAGAGAAGCAGGGAGGCAGCAGAGCTGGGGGAAGAGTTCTGGGAAGGCTTAGTGGTGGACCCCTGTGAGGGCCATAGAAAGCAGCCAGGCCCCATACCCAAGGAGGTGCACCCCGGGGATGGGAGACAGTGGAAACAGTGGAAACAGCAGGCCAGGACCCGGCACAGGTGGCATGTGCTTGTCCAGGGGCGTGTGCACATAGCAGTCATTTAGCAATCAGTCTGGCTGCAGTATGTAGTGTGGCCAGGAGGAGGAGGAGGCTGTAGGCAGAGAGACAAGTTCCTGTGATAGTTCTAGCATGAGGAAACAAGGGTGTGCAAAGACTTCTTTATGTATCTCTTACAAATTCAATCTTTTGACATTAATTAAAGTTGTTAGTGTCTGTCAGTGGATAGCAGAGTGAATTTCCATACGTAGGTGAGAATTTCACCAATCTCTTCCTACATGCCAGGGACAATGGGCTGGGTGGATATGTTTACAAACCCTTGCCCCTATAATCGAGGCAACAGGTCTTGCTTAAGCAGATACTCTCACGGCAAGCCTTGAAGTAAACTAATGCATGGCTGTCGGAACTGTGCTTCTTACCTGCAATTATTAACCCTTATGGAGAGTATGTCATATATACATGGACTCTTTTTCTTCAAGATTATTAATCACAAATATTTTTTAAATTTTTTTCTCACAAGCATTAGTTTGGTTAAAGCAGAGGAAGGTTATCTTTTTTAAAACATTTGCATAGTTCAAGTATTTTAAAAGGTATAAACTAAAATAAATCTCCCTGGGCCACCTGCTCAGTTACCACCTTCCTCACTCTGCTCCTCAGTTAAGAATTGCTGTTCAGCCCTCACCAGGTAGCTCAGTTAGTTAGAGCATCGTCCTGACACACCAAGGTAATTGGTTCGATCCCTGGTCAGGGCACATACAAGAATCAACCAATGATTCAATAAGCGCAACAACAAATTGACGTTTCTCTCTCTCTTGCTCGCTCTTCCCCTTCCTCTTTTGCTATAAGACCAATTTTTTAAAAAAGAATCTGTTAATTACTTTCTTCATTATCCTTTGAGCAACTGTTTGTGCACACACAAAACAATGTAGACACATTGATTTCCCCTCCTGTTTCATATGAGCGGTAGCACATTATATTTTCTTGCATCTTGCCTTTTCACCATCTACTCTGTCACCTTCACAGGCTTTCCGTACCTTCTTCTGAAGAGCTTACTCTGTTTATTCTTTCTTTATTCTTTTTTCACAAGTCTTTTTTACAATTCTATTGTGGAGATATAATTTCTTTTACTTTCTCCTTCTTAATGGACACTTAGGTTTCCAATGATTTTCTACTGCAGACAACGCCGTAGTAACTAAGTTCATACATACATCATTTCACATATGTGAGAGTGTATCTACAGAATATATCCTTAGAAACGGAATTGCTGAGTCAGAGGACATAGGCATCTATAATTTTGGTAGGCAGTGGCAAACTGCTGTGCCTAAGAGAAATCCAAAACGACCCCTCCACCCCAGTAAGCTGCCTGCTTCTCCACAGCACTACTAATACGGGGCCTTGTGCCCTCCCGCAGTTTTGCTCATCCACGAGAGAAAAATCACACCTCAGGATGTTTCCCATCAGAATTTCTCACGGAGAGTGAGGCAGACCATCTAGTCATGCAGCTAAGAGCTCTTCACCTCTCCTTTACTGTCAGTCATCAGTAACCAACGTTTTGCCAATTCTTATGAATTGTAGACTTTTTCTTCTTTATTCATAGGTGTTCTTTAAATGCTCAGAAAATTGGCCTATTATCTACATGAAGGGCAAATAATTTTTCCCAGTTTGTCATCTGGCTTGGACCACGGGGTTTCCGACAGCACAAGTTTTTCATTTTAGTGTCATCATGGTTATCGACCTTTTCTTTTGTGGTTTTGGTACTGCATGTCATAATAATAATATAAAAACAGGCTTTCTCCACCACAACAATACAAAAGAATTCACCCATATTTTCTTCTGGCACTTGAAGCACTTGCAAGTGTCATTTTTTAGCATTCATCTATTTGGAATTTGTTCGTATATAACTGTCCCAACAGCAAACACTGATGGGTCCATTTTTCTCCTTGTATATGAGATCCTACACTCATATGCTCACACACTGGGGTACCTTTCTGGATTTTTTAAATCGATGTCTACTTAAATTTTTTAAATCTGTTTAAATTGATTTATATGCCAATACTACTCTATTTTAATCTCTGAGGCATTTTTACCTTCTCGTAACAGTAATAGGGCTAATTTCCCTCATTGGTTTCCGCCCCCCCCCCCCGAATTTCCCCAGCTCTTCATATTTTTTGGGTTGTGTAAAATCTGTATCCTAGCTTGACAGCATTGACATCTTACGATGCTGAGTCTTCCTTTGTAAGCACCTGGTATGTCTTTCCACTCGCTCCAGTTTACTCCTAGATATTTGGGAGGTTTTTGTGGTTGTTGCTGCTGTTATTTCTTCTAATTCATTGGTTTTTATACAATGAAGCCTCTTCGTATGTATCTGTTAATTTTTCACCCTGCTACTTTACAGAACTATTTTATTGTTTATAGTAGTTTTTTTTTAATTGGATCACTTGGGCTTTTGGGGTAAGTAATTATATAGTTTATAAACAGTGATAGTTTTATATCTACCTGTCCAGTTTTTACACCTCTATTTTTTTTCTCTTGTTTAATTCCATTGGCTATCATCTCAGACACAATGTTAAATGACAATGGTGACAGATGGCTTCCTGTTCTCGTTCCTGACTTTGGAGGGAATACTTGGATATAAGGAAGAGTATTCTTGCTACAAAAAAATCCTTTAAATAATAAACTTTATTCTGCAATAAAATTCCCTCAGTTCATTTAAAAGATGATTCCATTCATAAACAACATTGTAAACTCAAATATCTTCAGACACTGGCCACTGGGAGGGAGCTCTAAGCACCATCACCCCTCACATTCCCACGTCACGAAGCTATTGACTTACCGACAGTTCCTGGGTGATCTGTCGGATTTTCTGTCTCATTTCGTCATAGTCTCCATACATTCGCCTCCTTACTTTTTCCAGAGTGGCTCTCACCTGCAGCCCACAAAGATTACCACTAGTTAGATATCAAGCTTCAACATTTTCATGTGGGATTTCCAAATGTTTTAAGAAACCCTAATATAAAAAGGGCTCCACAAAAACAAAATTTTAAGAACAGACAGTTTGGGAAATTAAGGAATAAGATCACTCCTGACACCTAATTAGAGACCAAGGGAATAAACATTATTATATAAGTGTAGTTATTAATAAGTATTAATTATCCAAACAATAGACTGTGAAGAAAAAATGCTTTGTTGAAATTCACCCATCACCTTCAACCACAATTCAGGCAAAGTTTACCCCTTTCCTATCACACATTTGTTACAAGTAGAAAAATTTTAACAAGTCGGCTACAACTACAGCATGGGTAAGAGGACCAAAAAACAAAAGCAACCTCTAATTTTCCCCATCTCGGACTGCCAGGAAGCAATCCAATGTCTGGAATGTAATGCAGGGAAGTATGAGCCCTGCATAGCCCATAATTTGGAAGTCAGCTCCTCAATAATGACTGATAATAACACACGAGGCACTAAATATAACAGCAGTCAAGGTGATCTCCAAAACACGTGTTCACAAAATACTATTTGAGATTCTCTGCAGTGGCACTTACGAACAGTCCCTGTCCTCTCCCTTCTTCTGGTGCCCCGCCCCTAGGATGGACAAAGAGCTCAGGAATCTTCAGACAGAACAGGAAGGAAGTCTCACCCAGACCAGTGTGGCCCAGTTGGTTGGGCATTGGCCCACAAAGCAAAAGGTCACCTGGTCAATTCCTGGTCAGGGCACATGTCTGGGTTGCGGGCTCGGTCCCCGGTCGGGGAGTGTGCCACCAATCAATGTTTCTCTTTCACATGGATGTTTCTCTCCCTCTCTTTCTCCCTCCCTTCCCCCCTCTCTAAAAATAAATAAACGATATCTTTAATTTAAAAAAAGAAAAGGAACAGGGAGTCTCTGGAACTTCCACTACAGGAAGGGCACAGGCAGCCGTTCGGTTAGAATGACCAGAGGCATGTAGGGGACAGCATGGGGGACTTAATCTTGAAGCTGCATTTGCAGAATTAGCACATTTTAAAATTAACTGTATGTTTACTGCGGGTGACTGGATACTGCTGGAGATTTAGTGGGGGGAAGTTAAGATGCCAAGCCTTCTCCAGGTGAATTCTAATAATAGTATACTTTTAACGAGATAGAGACTCACTGACACAGAGAACAGACTGACAGTTGTCAGAGGGGCGGGGGGTTTGGGGCTGGGTGAAAACAGTGAAGGAATTAAACAGCACGAATTGGTAGCTACAGAACAGTCACAGAGCTGTATACTATAGCACAGGAAATATAGTCAGTAATATCACGATAACTATGTACGGGGCCAGGTGGGTACCTGAAGCAGGAGGACCTTTCTGTAAAGTCCATGATTTCCTAACCACTTTGCTGTACATCTGAAACTAATACAGAATAATACTGAATGTAATTGAAAAATAAAAATTAATAATTGTTTACTTTCTTGCCATTAACTACAAACATTTTGGGAAAATGAGGCCAAAATCACTACTTTTCATTGTGGGCAGGCAGAATGCCTTCCATCGTGGCCCTGAGCTGGCTCAATGCTCCTCTCCTGGGTGGGGTGGGGAGCAGGGAGGTGTGGTCTTGAACTGGTGGCAAATACTCAGGAAGCCAGCTGGACCAGAATCACTCACAGCGGGACATGACAAACAATCCCATAAATGCACAGGAATGAGCAGGCCAGGGACGGATTTGAAGCCAGTTGCAAAAGGGGGACCTGGAAACTAATTTTAAGTTGCAGAAAACGATGGAGGTGGGCATTCTGGTCAGAACCACGCCTGTGGGCCGGGCTCACGTCATCCTCGTTCACAGGCAGCCTAAACCTGCGGTCCTGTCTTCAGCGCTCTGCAACTCTCCTCTCTGCTTGGAAGGTTTACGTCTGAAGCAGTGCCGTGTCATCTGGGGCATTTAAATGAAGGACTAAGTATTCCCATGACAAAAATACACAAAACCAAAAATGTCCAAGCTGTTCCTACACAGGTAAAATAAGGATGAGATACTCTGAAGGTTAAAAATTCTATTTAGGCAGTTGAATGACTGGAGAGTGGACTCAAGTGACTGTCCCACATGTCCTGTTCATTTGTATAAGCGTGTAGCTTTTCTGAATTTTATTTTCTCTGTTAAGCACTTACTATTTTTTAATCAAAACAAGATTTTTTATTCCATGTAATTATACAAGTATCTAAAATCTTCATGAACCATTAAAGAAGATACCCAAAGTATTTATTATTTTCAATATTCAATCAATGTTCTTTTAAAAAAACACGTAAAAGCTGACGACATGACTTTGTATTTTACCCACAAACCCACCAAATAAAGTGGGGTACACAAAGCTGGAGGTTTTGATCTTAAGGGTCCCTTCCTATGCATGAGTTAGCCCCCATGACCTACGCAGGAGAAAACTGAACCCTAGCGAGCACAGAAGTTCGGCTGGGCCTATCTGAGAGCAAGGTCCATGGGTACTCCATGGCCCCACAATGCCCCTGCTGCTCAGGGGCACCTCTAGTCCACAGTCAGCGTTGGGGGACCATCAGTGTCATAGCAGCTCATTTCCTAAGTAATCACTCTGGCTTGCTCAACATGAGAAGTCACAGGTCGATCTATGGAGACTTAAAAATAAAACAAAAAGAAATGGAGATATATGAAGGATGGATGGATAGATACATAGATAGATAGGAAGAAAGAAACAAAGAAAGAAAACATTTAGAAGGAAAGTCTCCAAAATGCTAACAACTGCTCTGGGTGAATGGTGGAATTATGGGTGGGTGATTTTGTTTTCCTCTTATTACATTTGTGTATTTTCCATGTTTTCTAAAAAAAAAAACCCCATGATTTAAAAAGATTAAAAATGTAATATGAAACACAAAGAAACGGCATTGACTGGCCTGGGTTTAACAATGTCTATTGTGGTTGACTTCTCAGCCTCGGTTGCAACCCAACTGACTGGTCTTAACCAGCCACCGTCATCCCATTCCCCTCTCCAGTGCTGGATTTGGGATGGGCATGTGCCTCAGCCCTGGCAAATGAGACTTGAGGAGAAGCCTAATGGAGGGCCTCTGTAAAGTAACCAGAGATTAAGTGGCTTCCTCTCTTCCTCTAGACACTGTCATGTTTTCAGGCGATATTATGAGCCTGAGGCTGAAGGAGGAAAGAACCGAGGAAAACTCAGAGAAATAGGAGTCTGGACATGCCGTGCCTAGAGACCACCTGCCCCTAGACTTATCCCCACATGAGACAAATTTTTGTTTCTGAGTTGGCTTTTCTGTTGCTTGTATCCAAAAGCATCCCAATTTATACAGTTGTCCCAATTCATGCATTAAGAGTGTCCACTATAATAAGCAAAACCACTTAAGAGCAAAACCACACTAAAGAAGAAAGTCATTGGTCTCCCGAGTATCTCTATTTAGTACCACCCAGAAGCTCACTCTATGCCTCGTGGCAGAATTACATTTGAACTCTAAATAAGACCATAAAGATATGTGGAAACATTTCCATCCAAAATGATAATGCTAAGAATTCTTCCAAAATGCCTTTTTACATTCACATCGGAGCTTCCAGTTCTACCCTCTTATAAGCCAGAAACAAACAAAATCCTTAAGTGACTCACATCTTTGATGTAGTTCATCTCTTCTTTCAGCTGATTGGTGGACCATCCATACACCACCATTTCCTTCTGCTGGTTTTGATCTGACCTTCGCACCACGCCATAGACAACGCCCTGAGGAAGTTTCCTGCTCGGCTCCCCATTGCTTGGGCCAGGATGCTGGAAGAGAGCAGGAGAAGAGAAAGGAATAGCGACTCTTTAGGCTGAGTGAGAACAACTGTAATACAGGCCTGCTGTACATGGCTGTACATGGCTGTGCCCAGCACTGGGGTGCCTGACCGGCAGCAGGCAGAGGCCAGCAGAAACCCAGTCCCTGCTCACCAAGTGCACCTGGCACGGGCAGAGTCTGTCTTTACCCTGGAGGACAAGTACCTTCCACTGGTTTCTACTAAGGCCTTGTCCACCTACCTAGAAGTGCATCTGCAGGGCCCCATCTTCCCAGAGGGGGGGCCTTTTTCTAATTCTCATGAAAGGACCAGATAGACTCGTGTTGTCCCCAACACCAAGAGCAAGTGTCTGAACTCTAACCTTCGTAGTAATGCGGGTTTTCCCCTTGTACCAGTTCCTCTGCATGTCTTCAACATCCTCACTAAATATGTGGCCTAAAATGCAAGAGATGGAGACGCTCAAGGGGAAATGTCGGCTGCCACCTGGCAGCCAATTGTCATCTGAGGTTAGAACTGATTCTGGAGCCAGCTCTGAGAAAGGGACATGTGGTGAGTACCCAACCCGTTGTGACTATTCATGAAGTACTGCTGAAAAACCAGACAGAGGGGTGTGACTTCACTGCCAAAGAATCTTCCTGCTCCTTCCTTCGGTTAAAGCTTTGATCGATTTTGGAAGGCAAATACTCTTGGGAAGAGGTAACATATCCAATTCCTAACACACCTTTCTAGAATGAAGGCTCAAGAAGTAGAAGAAAAGGAAATTAAGGCTTGTTCAGCACATACTGTAAGCTAGAAAAATGATCCTAGCACATTTAATCTTCACAGCCACTATGTGACTTAGTGACTGTCCTCTCTGTAACCGAGGAAACTAAAGTTCAGAGAAGTAACTCGCTAACAGTCACACAGCTGCTTTCAAGCCCAATTCTGCCCACATGAAGTACACCTCCCCCCAGTGCGGGCTTTGTTACATGTAGGAGGACAGAGTCGGGGCCTCCACAACCTCGAAAGGAAGGGGTGAGGGAAAAATCAAGACCAGGACTGAGACTTCATAAACAAACTGGCTGACCCCCAATTTTCCCTGGGGGCTGATCCCAGTACTTTACCAATCACTGCAGAGAAGCCTGAACTCAATAATGGCCACTCTGCTTTCCCACGAATGTTTAAATCACCTCTGCATCAATTCTTCCCATGCACTTGCAAAATATTTTGGCATACAAAACTGTAAATCGTATTTTAAAATCATTCATTTGTGGAAGAATAATGAATACCTTATGGTTTCATTCATTCAAGGTTTAGAAAAGTTTAGAAAAATACATGACAAACCATGAATAGTGATGACCTCAAAGAGAGGACAGCAGGGTGGGGCAGTGGGGCTAGAAGTCAGGATGGCTGTCAGTTTTTTTCTTTATACCCTTCCGTCGTACTAGCTTACAATGTGAGCTTTTTTTAAATAGTAAGAAAATAGAACATTCATTGCTTCTCACCCTTCTGCACATACTTGGGGAGTTAAGGGATATGAGGAGCTGTAACACTCTAAATTTGATTCTGGGAAGTGCTTCCACTCGAGTCTCTCGCAGTTGGGTCCCACAGACACTAATGGAACTCTTGAAATCTGTACATCACGTTGAGGGGAGTGGTCTGTGGAATGAGTCCTGGCGGAGTGACTGACAAGCTGGGGGTAGATATCCCTGCTGTACTAGGCATGTAATTACAAAGAGGAAAAGCTCTAATGAAACTCCCCCTGTACCAGGAAACAAGAGCATGCTCTTTCAGTCTTGGACTCCACCTGGTTCCTGCAAAACAAGCAAATGACGACATAAAGCTTCAGTGAAATGCGTCTCTGTAAAGCATAGGCTTTCACAGGTGTGTTGGCTGCCAGGAAAATGCGTGGCTGGTGGACACAGAGGACGCTGCCCCCCTTGCATGAGGGGAGATGAGGGCCACCAGCCATGGGGAAATCACAAACACCACCAGGGACCACGGGGTGCGTGAAACACTGCTCTGAAGATGCAGCTCTAAAAGTTATGCACACAGAAAGACAGTGAAGATCCATTCAGTAAAAAACAGTAATTGTCATATTCCCATTTTTGGGTTTTAAAAATGTGTGTGCATATCAAACATCTAGAAAGATAAAATCCAAACCTTAATTTAATGCCAGTTTCCTAAGTAAAATTGGATTTCATTTTTTTTCCTTTATATTCTTTGATTTGGGGGGCCAAAAAGACACTATTTTTTAAATTAATAACTAGTTTCAATTTTCAAAGAACTAGAACTATTACAAAATCAGGATCTAAAAATTATTACAAGATCAGGGTCTGAAAGAAAGACCCCTGGGAAGGGCCCAGCACAGGACTGTGCTCAGGATCAGGGCCACCAGCAGGGGCCACGCCACAAGGAGGGGATTCCCGAGGCAGCGTGAGGAGCTGCACGGGGCTGTGACAGGGAAAAGGAAGGGGCATCTACGGAGAAAGAAGGGGAAAAATGTTTGTTGCCTAGCCATTTTATTATACAATGTTTTTTAACCCCCACAATAACCTCCTGTGTAACTATTACTAATTCTTCCCAGGTGGCAGCATTCAAGTGCCTGCCTGTGTGTCCCCAAACATAGGCTCTTTGACTACAATGCCTTCAAAACAGCCAAGAGTCAGGAGAGGATCTGGAACTCATGTGCCCGTGTGGCAGCCAGTCCTCTGGGTCCCGGGCCATTGGGAACAGGCGGGCCCAGGATGGGGAGGCTCTCCTCCAGCCTCCCACCATCCAGCTCCCCCTCAACCTCCACCCCACTCCAGCCTCACTGCCTCCTTTTAGTTCCTTCATCAGCCAACTTCCTTCTTGCCTCTGGGCATTTACACAGGCTATTCGCTTGGCTTCCCTGGTCCTTCAGCCTACTTGGGTTTCCTGACATCCACTACAGCCACACTGAAGAGACTATTAGTAGCGTTATGTATGAAGGCCCTGCTCCCCTATCAAGTGGAAACTCCAAGAAGGCTAGGGCCCTGTTTGTCTTCTTTTCCACCATAATCCCTGGCATCTAACAGTGACTGAGATGCAGTGAGTTTCTCAATAAATATTCGCGGTATCAATACGGAGCTTTAGAAGTTGGAAGAGGTTCTGGGGAATTACTCAGAATATGTACAATGGATCCAGCTGCAGGAAACGCCCTTGGTTCCTCAGATGGAGGAGCAGCAGGGGTGCTGATGGTTTCTCCCCAACCATTAATCTGATATCCAGTGAAGCTGCAGAGGAGCCCAGAGCACTATCATTTTTACCAAATGGCAGTATGCTTTCGGTCAAAAATCGGAGAACACAGAGAAAAATGAAAAGAGTGATTTTTGTCACTATGTTTGTGGCTGAATTTTCCTGCACTCGTATCCTTTAAAATATCTCCCTATAAGACAAATATTAACTTTTTAGGCACGATAATAGCACTGTGATTATGTTAGAAGATAGCTTTTATCTCTCAGAGAAATGTACTTAAATAAACATTTATGGCGTCTGGGTACCAGGTGGAGGAAGTAGATGGAGTTGGGGCAGGACTGACCATGGGCTCAGAGTGAAGGGTCTGACCTTGACCCTGGGTGAAGGGTCAAGGACTCATTACACGCTTTAGTCTCCTTTTGTTTAGGTTTGAAATACCCCCAAATTAAGTTTTTTCAAACTTCTTTATAATGCTGCATAGTATTAAAAAATCAAATTTAAAAAAATGTACACTAGGCCCACTAACAGTCTCCAGGTCATGAGACAATGCTGGGCAAAATCTCCTTGAAAACAAAAGCCGTCATAAATGCATGGAATGCAAAGCAAGTTATTGCCACAAAGGGAAAAGGAAACCACCAATAGAAAGGCCATCCCAGAATCCCCACGTGATATGCAGCAGAATTAACAACAGGCATAATGAGTAAAACAGAGAGAAACTGTTCCCTGGGGTATAGCTTAAAATTTACTTACAGGCTCACAATATGGCTGTTATCCCTAAAGATACATTTATTGGCCAGTGCCTTAGAAAGAAGGAGAAGCCATGGAACAGTAACTCAATCTAAATTCCTGCTATAAGGGTCCAGGGGGGCCAGTGACAGGTGCCATATCTTCCAAACCCTAAATCGGAATATGTGATCTTACAACAAGATAAGCTCTGTCAAGGCAGAGACAGTATCTGCTGTATTTGCTGCTCTATCCCCAATACTCAGCATTAATAGATGCTCAATAAATATGTTTTGAAGGAAGGAAGACAGCCAAATATTTAGAATTGGGTCTGTGCCAGAATACTTGCAGTGTTTGGTCACCCCAGACACTGATCTGTGCAAAGGAAAAAAGTCCCTAGGACGAGAAGGGCTCTGGGGGAATAAAGAACAGCAGAACACAATTTAACATAAATCCAAATTGTTGGTGCTAACTGGCCACAGCCAGTCCCGGCCCCAGAGGCCAAGCTGGGCAGCTGGTTGTACCTCCAGGCTGCTGATACCACAAAAATGGACCACAACATGACTTGAATGTTGTGACTTGAATGCAAGTCTAGTATGACTTGCATACTAGAAGCTGAGTTATGTCTAAAATTTCTTGCTTTGGACCTCATCTTCCAGCCACAGGGCAGCAGCTGACCCAGGAGAGCTGAGTGCTGGGCCACTGGGCATGCTATCCATCCTTCAGACAGGGCGTCACTTTCAAGAATGTGCCCTGACCTGTCCAACCTGTGTGTCCATCTCAGCAAATTACTAGGCCCTGGTCATTACTGACACTTGACATTGTTTGGCGCTGTGACAACAATGAACAAGACAGCTGAGCCACAGGCTACTAGAGAAATAGGGAGGGGATGGGCATCCCAGGCTCCTCAGAGAAACGGAAACCTTTGGCTTATTACGAAATTTACTTCTGACGATCTCGCAGACTGACAGAGACCCCTTCCTAAACAAAATCATCCTTGGGGGAAAAGAAACAATCACTTTGAATACTTAAATATGAGAAGAAAAAGAAAAACTTCTAGGCATGCAGAAATCCCAAAGAAAATGTAGTTCTAATAATAGTATCCTGATAGGAGGTTACTTCTTAAAGATGAAACTTTATAGCTCCGAGCAGACAATAGATGCTTAGGCTTCACGACCCCGGGGGGAAAAGACAATATTGGGGTGAGGTGGGGAGGGGTGAGCAGGAACTTCTTTTCTGGAACTCAGTGGTACAGTAGACACCTTAGGTAACCTTGACTGATTAAATATCCTAAATAGACTTTTCCTGATAGGAGAAACTGTGTGAGTTGGTGCTCCCATGGCAACATGGCCGAGTCACGGACGCCAGCTGGAATTACAAATCCACTGGGTACTACTGTGTGGCCCTGCACAGCTATTCACTCGACTGAGTTGCAGAGTCCTGAAGAGTAACATGGGTATAGTATTTCGGAAGGTCACTCTAAGGAATATGCAGAGTAACACATACAGACACTTAGCAGGCTGCTGGGCACACTAGTGGATACTGATGGGTTTTATTATTAGTGGCGGTGTCTTGGCATTTCTGAGGATGCGGGCTCCGACTAAAGTCTACGATGTTTGTCTGGATGCTTCTGTCTGTCTGTTCACCCCTCTCTTCTTGGTTGTTTCCCATTGTTCCCATCACAGCCATCAAATTTACTAACCTCTCAACTTGCCTTGGTTCCTTGTCACGGGGAGAGAATCACAGAGTCCCGGAAGGTTAGGAAATGAGGGGTTGTGTAGTCCGGGGGAGCTCCGAACCCTCCCCTCCTCAGTGTCTGATGGCGTTGCGGAGCGGCGCGGGCACCGCTGGGGCAGCGCACAGCCCTGACCCACGGGAAACCACAGCTGCCGCACTCTCCCTTTTATCGGCAGCACTTCCCTGCATGTTCCTTGGCGTGGAGTTCCACAGCTAACAAAGCCTGGGGGCATGCTGGCTCTAGGCTAATGTTCCCATTTGCCAGAAGAAGAAAATGAGGACCTTGGAGATGCCCTGCCTGCCCCAACACTCCCTCAGTTGGAAACGGGGCCCGGACTAGAACCCAGGCCTCTTCCTGTGCTCCCAGGGCCACTGCCCCTGGGAGGAACAGAGTCCTGCGGCTGTCAGCCAGGGCGGCCCCAGCCCCACCTGCACCAGGCAGTACACTCCCTCCCCTGGCAACGGCCCGTGCTGTTGTACAAACAGTCACACCAAGACAGGAACTCAGCAGGCTTATTCATCCGGGGGTTTTAAGGAAAGGAGACTACAAAACCCAAGGGCAAGGATTTCCTCCTTTTAAACATTTTACTGGGCTATAAAAATTCCTGATTTTTCATACATATACATATATTTGCTCTCTCTCACTCAGAGTTCTCAAAGGGCTAGAGAGAAATGGATTCTTTAAAACCACAGGTCACTGAAGGACACCTACAAAGCCACTACAAAGATTATCAGCTTCAAACTCCTTTGTCAATTTGCAAAAGGCTTCATCACCACTCAGACTCAAAATCAGCAAAGCTCAGATTATATTCTCAAAAATTCAACTATGTGGTAAAACCCCGATTCAACATGATAAATCTCTCACGGCTGGTGTTGCTTCTGTCTCTTGTTTCTCTGTGTGTAAAAGTGTGTGTGTGTACCTAAGAATACACTGCATACAGATCTGGATAGAAATATGGATACATACATTCACAAAGTTCTTAGAAAATGATAGGGGGTTAATTTCAAAATTATCTACTACCAACATTAATTTTAATGTTCAACAATTTAATGAAGATTACATTCCACATTTATCAATTTCTCAACATGAGATGTGTGCCTACAAAATAACCAACATTTTCTCTCCCATATTATGACTTTTCAGTAGACAAATAAAAGTCCACAGTTAATTCATCTGAGTCGTTAGTACAGTTTAAGATGATTATATTCTACAAAGAAGCTTATTTTGGGTTGAATTGTGTCCTGCAAATAGATATATGCCAGTATCCTAATCCCTAGGACCTCAGAATTTGGCCTTATTTGGAGCTAGGGTCCAATTTAAATCCAGTCGTTAAAGTGGGCCCTAATCCGGCATGATTGCTGTCCTTATAAAAAGGAGAGACACACACACACAGAAAACATCACGTAAAGACTGGAAGGATGCTGCCACAAGCCAGGGATTACCAAAGGCCACCAGAAGCTGGAAGTAGCAAGGAAGGATTCTTCCCTAGACGCTTCGGAGAGAGCAAGGCCCTGCTGACTGACACCTCATCCCGGACTTCCAACCTCCAAAACTGTGAGCCAATAAACTCCTGTTATTTAAGCTACCCAGTTTGCTGTCCTTTGTTATGACAGCTAGCCTAGGAAACCAGTATAAAACTGAATCATCATAATCAACAGTCATTCATTAAGCACCTACTATGTGTAAGGCAGGTGCTAGAGAAACAGACACTGCCTCATTTCTATATGTGTATATACATGCAAAAGTGTATACTGTACACATATTTCACAGGAATATGTACCAGTATATAGACATGTGGGAGTTCTTGGCAGAGGTGGTTGGGTGCCAGGAAGGAGGGGCAGCCTGGTACGTGTGGTTCAGGAGAGATAATCACCAAAGCACAGACAGTCGGGGAAGGTCTCAGGAAAGCAGGCCCTGAAGGGCGAGGGAGATGTGGATAAACTGAGAGCAGCTGGGAAGAGACTCCAGGCCTGGGCTTGAGCCTTGCTTAGCAAGGGTGCTGAGGATGCAGCAGCCCCCAGGGGTTTAGAAGACAATATGTGAACTTGCCCAGTGAGGGCCGACCAACCGGGAAATAAAAAAAGGAAATAATGTTGAGTTGATTATAGGAAATAAGATGACTCCAACAGAATCCCCTGGAAACAGATGAAACTCAGATGGTGCTAAGGGAAATACATACAATGAATGAACGTAAGACAGGATGGCCATTCTCACTGGTAACAGGGAAACAAGAAGGTTAGATGCCCTGGGCTGCCTGTTCTGATAGGGTAAGAATGTTTTCTAACCCTCTGTTCCACCCAAAGTTTCAAGGAAGTCTGGTGGTGCGGGCAGAGGAATACTTGGATTTACGAGAAAAGACATAATGACATCAAGAAAGATGCTGCAGGCACAGCCCAAGAGGGCAGAGGAGATGCAGGATGGGCAGTTCCAATAAGGGGACTGACCGACCCCAGAAGGGTCCAAGGGAGCAAAGCAAAGGACAAGAACCACTGGGTTGGGCATTCAAAGGGAAGCAATTTGGCATTTAGTCACTACCTCTCTGATCAACTGTATAGGCCAGACTCTGAAGCAGGTCCTTTGCGTCTATTAGCTCATTTGCTCTTTGCATTATTGTGCCTACTTGAAAGAAACTGAGAGGCAGAGAAAGTATTTGGGAGCTCATCTGAGGCCCACAGAAACCAGCCTCAGGGCAGCTGATATCATCTGGAAGAGAAAAAGGAGCAGACAGCCGCCCACACCCATCCGGTAACCCCATGAGTCCAGAAAAAGAGGCCGCTTCTGTCGTAACTGCCCCACACACCACCGTGAAGCTAGGCAACACGTCCGAGTGCCACAGCCATGCACTCTGAGTAAATCCTCTCTCCAGTGATTTGGGAACAGTGGACAGAAAAATGGTCCAGTGGCAGTGGCATCTGTGTGTGGTTGGCTGCTTTCTGTCATCTTAGGTCCCCAAAGCGCACTAAGCATCTTCCATGACTGTGGGAGAGAATATGGCCCAGCCCTGCTCTGGGTTGGCTGAGGCTCTAACAGGGCCCTGGAAATCCTCCGAGGAGTTCCACTTCATCGGCAGCCACTTGGGCCATTTAACATCTTCCAGCTTCCACGTCTCAGACAGCTTCGGTCCCTAGCCTTCACACAATGCAGACCCCCTCCCAAAAAACCAAAGTGATCTCACCAGGGAGGGTCATCCAGAGTTCCTGGCATCTTATGATGGTGTGGGCTACGACGTCCCAGGAAGGGGCAGCCACGCTGAAAACACGTCAGAGGAGGCGGCACCCCCAGGGCCCACTCACTGCTGCCTGCCTCTGGCTCCCAGTGACTTAAGACCAGGAACCTCACCAGGGCTAGTGACAAAATCACCCAGAACAGCCTCACATTTACCACCAGTGCCTTCAAGTGCTGCCACCACCCAAGGACTTCAGTCCTGGGGAAAGAGCCAGCCCCACCCTCCTCCTCTCTGCCCCAGTTCTTCTGCAGTGAGTCACCAATGCATCACAGACGGACACTCCTGCTGCACGCTGGGTGGACATTCAGGTCCACGCAGTACAGGCATCATGGCACCTAACCTCTGCTGGCGGTTTCTACCCTGTGTTCCTGGAGTTCTCAGTCCGAATGGGGCCGGGGGGAGCAGTATCAAGGGAGACTGAGGGGACTCTGGCCTCTACCATCACCACTTTTGCCTCAATTATATGTAAGCGTTTAGGATAACATTTTGATCAAAAGAAAGAAAGAGAGGGTCCTATTGCTTTAAAAAGCTTGAAAAGCACTGTTCAAGACTAATAGGTTAATCGGTACTCAACTTGGTTACCAACTCCTACCTGAACGCACTCCTACCATAGAATACATGCACCTGTTTCTTTGGAAATACAGCATTCTTCTGTAGTGGTGATGTGCCCTCCAGGGCTTCATAGCATCTACTGCCCCACTGTGCATGCCAGGACCCTTCACAGACCTCTCCCCAGGCACGCAGCTGGGTCAACTCCATCTCAGCTAATCCCCCACGTCTCCCACCCTGCATACAGGGGCAGCCACCACAGCCCTTGTGCTGTCACTCCCTCCAGTTCGGGTCCCTTCTTCAAAAAGTGCTCCTTCTGAGTTCCCATCTGCTAAGCTGCCCATGTGCCCCTGGACATAGCCCAGACCGATTTCTCTGACAAATCTATCAGCTCTAAAGGGAACCAGAAGGGGGTCAGTGAGGACAGAAGGGGACAAACACATCCCCAGCCACACAGGGCCCCATGCAATCCTGGTCGCCAACAAGGGTCCAGTAGCTGAAGCCTGGCCACTCCCGCTCTCTTTTGGTTACAAGTTTTTACCCGCAAATGTTTTCTTTGGAGAATATTCTAAGCTACAGAGAAGCTGAAAGACTAGTTCAGCTATATAACCAAAGTACCATTATTACAAGTAAGAAAAGTGTTATTTATTCAATGACATCTAATATATGGTTTATATTCAAAATTGTGCAATTATCCAAATGTGTCTTTCATAGATTTTTTTGATCCAGGACCTAATCAAGATTCACCTATCATATTTGACATAAGTCTCTTATATCCAACATTCTCATTTTTTTTTTAAAAATTGAATTGATTAAAACATTCTGGCCCACTGTTTTGCAGATATTCCCACATTTTGGATGTTTCTGTTTGCTTATTACTAGATTCAGTTAAACAAGTTTTATGTGAATACCACTTACATAACATGTGCCCTTCTTAATCAAATCACCTCAGAAGTCACATAGCATCAGGCCATCCCAGTACTGGCTGCTAAACTGGCTCACTTGATTGAACTATGGAACTCTCAGATTGTGCCACTGTGCTTTTAAAATCAGTAAGCAATCTGGGAGGTATTACTCTGACACCAGGTGAATATCCTGCTCCATAATACTCACTCACAAATTAGTTTTTGCATCCACTGATGACCCAACCTAAGGGTTACAAAATAGAGATTTTCTAAATTTCTCAGGTGACGTCCTATCAAGAAGAGCCTTCTCCCTCTGTCTCTGCCTCTCTTTCATTATTACTCTGCCATCATGAGGGCTGTTTTCATCATTCAGTGTGTCGTGACCCACTGCTGTCATTATTCTACTAGATGCCCAAATTGTTCCATTTTTGCCAGTGAGAGCCCTTTCACACCAGCTGCAAGGTCTTGTTGATATGACCCATTCACCTGTGAGTGCTACCTGCTTTCTAGCACATGTCCCAGGCTCACCCCGCACTCTCCCTGCTCCCAACTGGAACCAGCTACGTTACTGGATCCTTTTAATGGGACTCATCCTCTCCTTTTCAGCAGATAAGCATCGTTACATTCTCTCACCTTGCTCCGGTCATAACCTCATTTTCTTCCTCCCTACCTCCTTTCCCAGTCATTCATCATTTGCATGAGCACAGATAGCTCTTTGTCCTTGGCAGCAAGTGGGGAAAAGAAGGGTGTAAGACAAGGGAAGGAGAGACCAAAACCTACAGTGAATATGGGGACATTAGCCACCTTTTACCAGTCAAAGAAAAACTTCCTTTTTCATAAGTGACCACATGACTGGTTATTTCCATAGCATAACCTGTATTTTGAGAAGGTATTGCCATATATATATATATATATATAAAGTTTATAAATAATGTAAACTTTATATATATAAAGTTTATATTATATCATATTTTATTATTTTATTTTATACTTATGTGAAATACATGCAGAAGAAAAACTACTACCTAAACCCTGGTATTCCTGCCCCCGTCTCTTGCTTTATTTGTCTCCATTGGCACTTACTACCTTCTAAACTCTATACTTGTGTTTCATTTTTAAATTTTTGTTGTCCTCCCAACAGGACTTATATGAAGTTCTGTGAATGACAGGCATTCTTTTTGTTTACTGCTTTGCTCATTGCTATAGCCACAGTGTGGACAACAGTGCCTGGAATAAAGCAGGCACCCCATAACCGTCTGTGAATGAGGAAAGTCGCTTCCCTCAGACCACAGGCCGAGCGGTGAGCAGGATCTGCTATGTACCCTTTAAGCCTCTGCGCCCGCGCCACCCCCAAGCAGTCTGTTATTCCTTCCCCGTGCTCCCAGAGCCCT
The DNA here is from genome assembly GCA_004027735.1 of Carollia perspicillata. Lineage (NCBI taxonomy): Eukaryota > Metazoa > Chordata > Mammalia > Chiroptera > Phyllostomidae > Carollia > Carollia perspicillata. Next base: position 36,650 of record PVKM010006202.1, read on the forward strand.
TCTTACACCTCTGGGTCCCAACACTTGAAGCATCACATCATCATTGTTTACTGTCACGTCTGCCTCACTTGAAACACTGCAAGTTCCTCTAAGGCAAGGACAAGGTCAGACGTATCTTCACAGCCCAGCACTTAGCACAGCAGCCGGCACAAAAAAGTCTGCTACCTCCTACCTGCAGCCAAGTGCCCTTGCCCTTGCCACACTCGCCAGAGCCTGCTGGGCGTTTCCTCTGCAGGCAAACTCTCCACCGCGTGAACTGGGCCCCAGCTCCTGCTGCTGAGAAAGGCTCAGCCCCGCCGGCAGCTCACAATGGGTCCTTTGACTCTACCGGACTGGGCTCTTTCAGGAAAAACACGTTCGCTGCCACGGCACCTGTCACTAAAGCCAACAGAGAGCCAGTGTTCCCCATGCAACAAGAGCAGGGGCACGGGCTGGCAGAGCCAGCCGGTCAGGGCGGACTGACTGCTGGGAAGACAGGAGATGGGGCGGCAAGGTCGAGAGGGCCTTCCATCACCAGAGTTACTGACGGTCAGGCTCTGTGAACAGACTGGGTAGAAGACGGGAGGGTTAACATAGAAGAGTCCGAAGAGTGGAACTTGTGAGAGCTTTGCCTCAGAGATGCCTTACTTGCTCTCTTCTTTCAAGCTTCTTTTCACTTTCCTCAGAAACTGGACTCTCAGGAGGTACAGTCAGCCGCAGTCTGCAGACATTTGCCTGTAAGAGACCGAAAGGAGAGAGGCCGGTTATGAACTCACTTTTGGGGCAGTAAGAGCTGGGTGACCTTGTGCTTCTCAGAGCCTGTTTCCCTGCTTAGCAATGGGGATAATCGCGCAGGACACTCTGAGGGTAAGCCAGCCTTGGCCTGGGCCCTTCCCCCACATTCAACATACTGCTGCTCAAAACAAGGAAAGTACTGAGTGATTTCATACTGTTACAAACATTTTTTAAATGGCTCGGGCTCCAGAACAGTGTATATGTAATGATCTTACTTCACATGCATAGTCCAAAATACAGCTAGAGAAAGAGAGGCCCAAATACACACCGTGGTGACTGGGGTGCGAGGGTGCTTTCTACTTGACTACATGTTCGATTCTACAATAAGCACGTCCATGTTCAGTCACGAAGTTTTTAAGACTATACAACCATGTTCATAGCAGCATTATTCACAACAGCCAAAAGGTGGAAGCTGTGCAACTGTCCATCGATGGGTGAGGGAAAAATAAAATGTCTCATGTATTGGAGGGCCCCAAAGTTCGTTTCATTTTTCCATAAGATGGCTCTAGTACCACTGGTCTTTAACTTTATTTGAAACAATCTGGTTAGATTGTATTGTGGCAGCTGTCTTATCAGTGTACATTTAAAAAAAAACATCAAAATTGGTGAATTTGTGTGTAGCCATTTTAATGCTGGAGATGGAAGAAAATATGCAACGTTTTTGGCATATTATGCTTTACTATTTCAAGAAAGGTAAAAATGCAACTGAAACGCAAAAACAAAAGATTTGTACAGTGAATAGAGAAGATGCTGTGATGTACTGAATGTGTCAAAAGTGGTTTGTGAAGTTTTGTGCTGCAGATTTCTCACTGGGCAATGTTCCACGGTTGGGTAGAAGTTGATGACAATTAAATTGAGACATTAATTGAGAACAATCAACATTACACCACACAGGAGATAGCCAACATACTCGAAATATCCAAATCAATAAAGTTATTGGTGAAATGAAAAATGTATCCTTTGTTTTATGGAAAAACCAAGTGGACTGCTTGTCCAACCCAATGTAGAGTGGAATGTTACACAACCTTAAAAAGGAAGAAAATTCTGGCACATGCTACAATATGGATAAACTTTGAGGACATTGTGCTAAGTGTACTAAGCCAATACTACAAATTCACAGAAAGAGAGTAGAATGATGACTGCCAGGAGCTGAAGAGAGAGGATTGAATAGCTACTATGTAATGGGTATGAAGTTTCAGTTTGAGAAGATGCAAAATTCTAGAGACAGATGGTGGTGATGTTTGTACAACAATGAGAATACACTTAATGTCACATGATAGCTATTTCACCCTCATGTCACAGCCTGGTCCTGCTGTGACATTTTCCAGGGAAAAGTGATCCTGCCATTAAAAGAAAAGAGAGAGAGAGAGGGCTCCACCAGCACCCAGAGTATCCAGCCTGCCGCTACATGGGCTCGACTTACAGGAGTGCTGCTTGCCCCGCTATGGATGGATCTGTGTCTCCCTAAAATTCATACGGGAGAGTCCTAAGCCCCAGTCCTTCAGAATGTGCCCTTATCTGGAAACAGGGTCTTTAGACATGCATTAAGTTAAAATGAGGCCATTAGGATAGGCCCTAATCCAAAATGACTGGCACCCTTTTAAAAATGGGGGATTTGGAGACAGACACACATACTGGGAGAATGCCATGTCGCCATGTCAACACGCCCCAGACAGAAGCCTGGAACAGACCCTTCCCTCGCAGCCCTGAGAAGGAACCAACCCTACTGACACCCTGATTTTGGACTTCTAGCTCTGGAAGGGTGAGGCGATCCTGTCTGTTGTGCCAGTCACCTGGTTTGTGGTACTTGTTACAGCAGGCCCAGCAAACTAATATAACCCCAACCTGGCTTGCAGGGTCACGGGTCTGCACTGACCCACAGGGTGGTCTCTGAGCAAAACTGCCCTGCAGCCAAGAAGCCCTGGGTTGGATGGGATTGTGAAAGACCCTTTAAGTCCAACCCGCCAGGCTACGGGGTAATGAGTGAAGAAGACAAGACGAAGTCAGTAGAGCTAAGCTGACTTCCAACAGGGTCCATATAGTCAAGCTGACAGAACTGGTTCAGACCAAATGGGCAAAAGCACGAGGTATGGGTTTTATGTGATTTTATTTTAACTAGCCTGAGGCCTTAAACTTTTGAACTTTCCAGTTGTGCACGGATGCCTAGAGACAGATACAGATGTAGATACAGACACAGACACAGACATACAACCTATGGATACCCCTCCGGGTACGTGCCCGAAGAACTTAAGAAAGAGCGTCCCCGTGTCCAGACCGCCTGCCATCCGTTCTCCAGACTACCACATATCCAGAAGATTATCACCCCAGACCAATCCAGAGGCTAAGAATGGAGGGCTGATTCTTCTCAAGAATGTACTTTTTACCATAAAAACTCTTAACTTTTCTTTCTTCTTCAGAACACTCTGGGACATTGCCTAATTGTTGTCTCCAGTTTGCAAGCCCTAAGACCCTTGAATAAAACTTTGCCATTTTCAATTGTAGCAAAGCCTCATGATTCATTTACATTTGGTCGGCACTATGAAGGAACTCCCACACCTAACAACGTAACTGGCAGATGGGTGCCCAGTCTGGGAGGGACATTTTCCATGCACAGGTACTCGGGACATGTGTTAGCACTTCCACATACACCATCACATGCCTCCAAAGCCTCCCATTCTGCTACACCTCACCTCTAACTTTCTGATAATGAGCTTACATGCTCCCTCAGAACTCTTACCTAACAGACCTAGCATCGCCCTCGCAGACTGCAGCAGAATTCCCGTTCTCTAGACAGCCCTTTGTAAGTGTCCTTTATTACTGTGAGAACACAGGAAGGAGAACAATTATTTTAACTAGAGGTGGGAGTATATGGGAAGGCTCCTGGAGATGACGTTTGAGCTGGGTATAGAAGTACAGGAGAACTTTTCAGGTCAGTGAGGTTTGGAGAATTCATCTCAAAATAACAGACAACTACCAGGCAAGGTGTTTGTTCCAGGATGGCCAAAGGCACAGAAGCTGGCCTGATCCAAGAACGGTAAGCAGGCCAGCATCCTAAGCTCCAGTGAGAGAGAAAATGGACAAATAGGCAGAGGCCAACCTCTAACAATCTACAAATGCCTGCTGCAGATGCAAGGCCTCTAGTGGAAGACTGAGAAGCCATCTTTGGAGGAAGGGACTAACACTCAAATCTGAATTCAAGGACTTGACGGCAATTACTAAATACCTGCTGTTACGTTCCACATGCTACAACATGGAAAGAATGGAAAAAGTAGAGGGAGAGATGGAGAAAGCTTTGCACCTAATTGCATTGGTAGCCCTTACAGGGCTTAACATAGTATCAGCATAAAAAAGGTACTTGCTCAGTAAATATCAGTATGGGTTTCTTTCTGGGTTGAACTAAAACACAGTAAGGAGAATATACCTGAAACTCCCTAGAGAGCCTTCCACATTCTTCAAACTAACACCCATGGGCGGGAGAGCAAGGGAGAGGCAGAGGGCATTCAAGCCACTACCACAAGCATTCAAGCCTCCACCACGAGAAAACATATAAGCAAGCCCTTGTCTACAACTCAGGGCACCCAGGAGTTAGGCAGGCCCTCTGGGGCTTGCTTCTGACCCCCTTTGTGAGGGCAGAGGGTTGGTCTCCATCCTGGGGCTCTACATACCATCATGCTCTCAGCTTCAGGCACCTGGGCTCACCTGAGGAAAACCATCCATCTTAAATAAAAGAGAGTGGAAAAGATGACCCCAAGAGGTGACAGGGGTTGCTAATCTGTTTACAAAAATGGATTTCCCTAAGGAATTTCACCAAATGCATGTACATTTCTCTCAGGCCTGGTCAGTGCTTTGACTGTGGGGCCCATGCCTAGCTCCACCGAACAAGAGAAGGTGTGGACCCTGTGGTTGTGGCCAGGAGGACAGATCCCACACTCCTGTTGCTCAGCACAAGCATAAAAACCCTGGACATCTCGGGCCAGGCTGTGTGCAACAGGGCATGCCTGTTCTGGAGTAGGCCTCTTATCTCTGATATGGCCCTGAACTTGAAGGCCTGATTATCATCAGGGTGGGGCAAACTTTTTCTGTAAGGGCCAGAGAGTAAACATTTAGGTTTCCCAGGCCAGTGCAAAAACCAGGCTTAGTTCAAAGTATATAAAACAGGCTGAGGGCTGGATATGGCCCAGGGACAGTAACTTGCTGACCCCTGATCTACATATTCGGACACTTTTTCCAGTCTCTGTGTCCAAGCTGACTCCAGACAAAACTCATAGCATTCAATCCACATAGGAGGACAGTGACCCGTATACTTCTGAACCAGCACACAACATGCCCTGGATGCCAGGATCAAGGAGAAGCCGCAGGTAAATGAATGTTCAGATACCAGTGTGACTTGGAGTGTTATGACCCGCCCCCCACCCCCAGTCTACCCTCCCAACAGCCTTGCCCTTCTACATGGCCAAAGGGATCTTCCAGAACACTGTCCCAGAAGTGTCTGTATTTCCAGGAGAGCTGTAAGGGGAAAGCAAAGCTGGGAGGAGGAGTTCCGGTCCTTGGCTACACATTGGAGTCACCTGAGGAGCTTCCTGAACAGCATGGGTATTTTCTCTACTCTCTGAAGTTTTTTCTGAAGGTCTGGGGTGGGACCTGGGCATAAATATTTTCAGCTTCTCAGGATGCTATGTGTAATCAGGGTTGAGAACCACTGACTTAACCAAAGGAATGAAACTCCAACTGTGCAACAGGATGAGGTAACTGGAATATTTGGAGGCCTTCCCAGAACTGTCAGACTCCTCACCTGGGCCAGCACTCCCATCCATCTGTCACCTGCTTCCTGCCCAGGTGGGCCAAAGGTGACGGGCTGGCTTTAACCCCGAGCTTCTCTTCCTGTTTTCCCCTTTGCCAATTCAATGTTAAGTGCAGCTCCTTTGGGATCCTGGTGACACTCCTCTTTTTAAGCAGCTATTACAGCAGGCCTGGGGAGGGAGGGTTCCTAAAGTCATTAATCATAGGTGGTGCAAGCAATGACGGGGTGCACAGGCCTCTAGGGGAACGTGGAAGAGGAGGTTTCAGGGCAGGCTTCCTGAGGAAGATGACCCTTCATCAAAGGAGAGGTACAAAAAGGGCAAAAAGACAAGGAATAGCATGGAAAGCTTGAGGAATGTCAGGTCGTTTGGAATGTCTGGAAAGAGTATGCATGGAGAGAGGAACAGGGAAGGCAAGGATAAATCAGAGGGGCCCGGATGCTAAGCTAAGGGGGCTGTACTCTGTCCTGGCAGTACCGAGGGGCTCTTGAAGCAGGAGTCAGGTGACTGAATTTTGCAGTTCATTCTCGCCTTAAAAAACAAGTAGGAGTCAACAGTGTGATTGACATTTAGGAAGTATCACTCATTTAAAAAAGGGGAAAGCAGTAAATACCACTGTGCTACTTTTCAGTGTCTTGGGGAATTCTGGAATTATTTCAGCCTGAGAGGGAGGGCCACAGGAAGCTCTGAGACCACACGCATGGGATCACCAAAGGTATTTTGGATCAGAGCATTTCAACGTGGTCTCTGGTTGGCTAGCACTGGATCCGCGGCTCCCTGAACCCAATTAGACCATTTTTGAGGCTGACTTGAAAGGATTTCCCAAGTGACCAGAGCCTCCAGGTCTCAAGTTTCCTTACAAGTCCCGAGGACTCAAGGCCACTCATCCTACACCTGACACAGCAAGATGGATGAACCAAAGCAGAGAGGCTGGGACATTTTTTTCCCCTGAGATGCGAATGTCAATTTTTAGTGACAGATGCTTTTTGGCTCAGCCCTGAGGATGCCAGGGATCCCAAAACCATAGACTTTTTGGCCTGTCAGGAAGGCCCTAGTGAGGGGCCAGCCTGTTTTCTGGGGGCAGCAGGGCCCCTGCCCGGGTCCTCCCTGGTGGATGCTGCAGACAACTTCCCTCCCCAGATGCTGAGGTCCCACAACACCCTGCGTCCCTGCCTCGAAGCCGGTAGAACAATACAGAGGTTACCCATACAATGCTTCTGTGAAAAGGAAAAGGAAATGAAGTAAATTCTTGTCTGACCCATTCACTGCCCAGCTAAAGAGAATTCTTCATTTCGAGCCAATCAGACAGAAATGGGACCCAGGAGAGTGCTGCATTAATTAGCAAGGCAGCGACGACTGGCAGACCTGTTCGGTATTTAAGAGAGGAAGCCTGTGCCACACAGAGAGAAATGTGGCCAAGAGCAGGCTAGAAGACAGTCCTCTCCTTGTGGCCTTGTTGACTTTTGTTTTGTTTTTTATATGCCACTGAGGGCCCACGATAACAGTAACATCAGCGAACAGTCCTTTATTATCAGTAGGAGATACTGCGCTGGAGGAAACCCTCGGCAGGTCTCACGCCACCCTCGCTGGACTGCTTAACCAAAAATATTTGGCTGCGCCAAGCAACACAGGCCTTGCCCCGAAAGTGCACAACCGGGCCACACCACTGACCTTTCTTTTCAAAGGTTCATTCAGTGGGATTAACTGCATTTTCAAAATTCCTTTCAAAATCATGAAGCAATGTCAACATTTTAAGAAAGGTTTTCCCCATTCTCCAAGGTCATCTTTCTGTCTATGGTTATTCTCCAGCCAATTTATCTTCCTGCTGTTGCCATAGATAAAACTATTTTTAGAGCACAACTGGTTTGGAGGCAGGTTTTTTTTTTTTTTTTAATTTCACATCCCCTGCTGGTTGGCATCCATAAATGCCTCTTAGAGATTTGTTTTATCAGCTGACAGAAATTACTCTCCCACCTGTTGTTTGTTTGTTTGTTTCTTTTTGTCTTGAGAGATGATTTCAGATAAGGAGGAAGTATAAATTGTAGGTGGCAGCCACTGAGTGAAGGAGAACTTGTGACAGTCGGGTCTGGCCACACCACCCTTGGCCGCTGACTCAGAGAAGTCCCTGCTCAGTGTCAGCTGTCACCACCATTTCTGGTCGGCTCGAATAGCCACACCAACACAGCCTGGTTCCCCTGCAGCCCCTAATTTGGTAAGCAGTTTGGATGAAACAGAAATGCTATTTTAATGGCCAACATTATTGTTCAAGACCATCACTTGTCCAACATTACAAAGGAAATACAGAACAATAGAGCTCACAGAAAAACTTTCAACTTCAGGAACACGTTTCATGATTACTTGTTTGGTCTAAAATTTTATTTTCAAGACATCTTGCTCCTGTTTTTCAAAAATAATAAGTAAGTGTTTTGATCTAAAGCAGGTCCAATATGCCACTGTTACACAGTTTTTCTCAGGAGTTCCATTTAGAAGAACGATATTTCCTCTTTTCAGTACCCCAATGTCAAGGACCCTGCAAACTCCTACTCATCCCGCAAGACTAAACTCAGATGTCTCCTGCAGAGGGAGGCCTTCCTCAGATGCTTTCGAAGAACCTGTCTTGTAGCTTCCACCCAACTCTGTTAACGCTCTACTCCACTGAACAGCCATCACACTGTATGGCAGTAGTCCGCCTCCCTCCAGGGCTACGGTAGCTTGAACCCAATGCCCAGCCTTGTATCACACAGAAGGAAATCTGTAAATGCTATTTAATCGGTCAGTCAATCAATCAGAGGACCCCAGCCTCTCTCCACACCCCCTCACACACACAGACAGTACTTGTGACATTTTCAAATCATGAGTAGAGTGGAAAATCATAAAGGGAATCCTAGA
>PVKM010006203.1:6151-44945 GCA_004027735.1 Carollia perspicillata
TGATGGGAGAGCACACGCCCCGCACTGGGAATTTCGGCCTTGAAAAAGTAAAGTATTTGCAGATAAAAAGCTGCCCAAAGCCTGACTCAGCTGGGTTTGGGTCCTGTTTCCTGGCGTCTGAGGCAAACCACCACCGCCTGGGAGGGTGGGCCGCTGCCCCCCTCGTGAGGTCTCCGAGCAGCCAACGGTTTTACCAACAGCTGAGCTGAATTCTAGGTGGGCAACCTGCCGCCTAAGAACACTGATGCAAAAATAAAAATGACACACTTGGGGTTTTTTTATTTTATTTTTCAATTACAGTTTACATTCAATATTATTCTGTATTAGTTTCAGGTATACAGCGTAGTGGTTAGACAATCATATACTTTACACAGTGGTCCCCCTGATATTTCCAGTACCCACCTGGCACCACATGTAGTTATTACAGTATCACCGACTGTATTCCCTGTGCTGTACTTTACATCCCTGTGCCTATTTTGTAACTACAAATTTGTACTTCTTAATCCCTCCACCTTTCTCATCCAGTGCCCAACCCCTCCCCTCTGGCAACCATCAGTCTGTTCTCTGTGTCTCCTAGTCTGTTTCTGGTTTGTTTCCTTTTGTTCATTGGATTCCACATATAAGTGAAATCATATGGTATTTGTTTGTCTTCCTTGGACTGGACATCCTCAGTTTTTGGTGATCTGAGCCATGGGATTTGTGTTGTGGGAAGAGCTTGCAGACCACTGACGGAAAGCCACACAGCAGCCACAAACACGAGGGCACCCAGGTTTCCTTGAGCCATGGAGAGATTGAGGTGGGCAGGGGGAGGGCTTGCTCTTCAATTTTCTAGGGGGTGCAGGGCGGCTCTGCCCTCGAGCTCCTAGGACTGGCCGAATATGGACTGGCACTCAGGGAGACCGAGTTTGAGCAACAAGATAGCTTCTGTCATAGCTGCGTGATCTTGGGGGACGCTTCTCCTGTCTCTGGGCCTGTCTCCCACAAGAGGAGAGCAGAGCTGCCCCCACCCCTCATGCTCAGGGTGGCGGGTGGAGCTCAGGCTTTGAGCAAACCCCTGGCTTTCGACTCTGGCTCTGGTCTTTACCTTGGCCAAGTGGTTCAATCCCTTTGAACTTCATTTCCTTGTCTTTAAATTGGGGATAATAGTAGCACAGATTCTTAGGGTGGTTATGCCAGTTAAATGAGCTGTTATGGGTGAAGTGCTTAGATCAGAGCTTGGCTCAATAGATGCAGCTGTTGTTATTGTTCTGGGACTTGCTTGTTGTTGTTGTTATTGCTCTGGGACCAGATCACTACAGACGGGCCAAGCACTGCCTGGGCCCAGCAGCCAGGTAGGCTGCTTTCAGCACGTTGAGCATGCCTGGGAATTGCGTGGTTGTCCCCTCCACTCGCTCATTTTATCACCCACTCCTCTTCCTGACCCCTGGGGCCCTGACGTGGGGGGTGCTGCCGCAATGTCTCTCTGCTGCCGACAGTGGGTAGGGGGCATACAGAGCTCTGTATAACCTCTCAGAGACCCCCCAGCTCCCAGGTCCCTGCCGGAGCCCTGGGAAATGCAGTTCTGCATGGGGTTGGGGGTGGGTGCCAGGAAGCTCCAGACAGAACCTCAGCTTCCTGGTGACTTTGACAGGGAGCGAAAAGGAGGAGTTTTACTGGGGGTAGGGGGGCGATTCCAAGAGCCTGTGCCCTCGGGCTGAGGTAAGAGGGTCCCCTTTGTCTTGATGGCAGCTCTGATTGGGACACATAAGGAGCAGTTTCTCACCGCTGCCCCCACCTTACCCGCAGGTCCAGGGCAGCAGCCCACCCTGGCCTTTCTCTAGAATTGGGGTATAGGAGGGGCCTGTGTAACATGGAGAGGGACTTGCTTGGGGAGCCAGATTAGTGAGTGCTATCCCAGGACGTGAGGTAGGCTCCAGGGTGCAAGGGGTTGAGGGGCTCTGGGGCTCTCCACCCCCACCTGACCCACTCACCCAAAGGTATATTGGGAGCATAAAGTCATAAAGGCAGGGACTAGAATCCAAACCTCTGGACTCAGAGTCCAGTGCTCTGTCCCTGTCACCACCTGGTGGGATGAGGCCCACCGCCAGTTCCTCTAGACACTCCCCAGCTTCCTGTCTGCGCAGTCTGGGCCCTGGCTTTGAGCGAGTGAATGAATGAGAAAAAATAATGCCGTGGCTTTCTCCTGGCTCTAGTGGGGCCCTGGCTGGAGCCCCCAGTAGTCCCATTGGATAGATGGAAAACTAGAAGTCAGGGAGAGCGTGATGGAGTGAGCCTCTGGGGAATATGATGCTTCCGGATTCCTAGGGAGCCTGGGGGTTGGGAGTGGGTGGGGCGATGGGGACCCCAGGGCAGGAGGAGTGGAAGAGCCTTGCTGGTGGGGCATGTTGGTGGATGGCTGGTGTCCCTATCCTAGTCCTGAAGTAAGGACATCCCCTCTGCCTGGGCTCACTTCCACCTGCAGAGGTGGCTGAGGCGCCTGCTTCTCTCCCTTTATAAATCACCAGCTAAGGGGCTGGAATCTGGGAGGAGGAGCCGGGCGGGGTGCTGTTGGGGAAATTTACAGCCGTGGTTTCCCCCTCCGGAGCTGAGGGGGCTGCAGTAACTCTTCTGTGGCTTCTTAGAAACACCACCCATGCCCCTAGCCTGACACTTCATTTCCAGCTCAGGGACGGGGCGAAGCTACCACAGGGAGGATGGAAGGTAGACTTTAGTCAGAACTTCCCAGACACTGGCAGGGTTGGGGTGTACAGACATGGTCGAGTGATGGAGGCAGCAGTGCACAGGGGCTGGGGAGTCAATGGGATAGCTGGTGGGGTACCACTCATCCATTCGAACAGTATCTTAATGGGTGTCTGGAATGTGCCAGGAGCATGAGAGAGGTAAGGTGAACCCTGCTGGAGCTTAGGGGTGAGGTGCACTGGAGTGGACTAACCCCATGAACACATCCTCACTGGGGATGGCAGGTCTGCCTGCTGGTTCCTTATGGCCAAAGGGAATCCCAGGCAGTCACTGCCCTCCAGTGTCTGGGCCTGACTGGAGGCCCAGGAGCTGCCTTCTCTGCCCACTCTGGCCACCCTCCAATCAAGGTCTTAATTACAGCTGCCTGCTCGGTGCTGGCCTCTCACCGTGACATCTTCATACAGCCATGGGACCATCACGTGTGCTGGTGTCTCCTCTAGGTCTCTTGCAAACAAGTGTCAGGAACCTCAGCTTTCTGTGGGGATCAAGTGTGGCCCAGGCTGAGCCGTGGGGTAGCCCTGTCCTTCTCCCCCCAAGTCTGCTCTTCTCAAAATGCCCAGAGTTCTGGAACAAGGACTCAGGAAAGAGACTTGTCTTAAGCGTTGGAGGGGAGAGTGGAAGGGAGGGCCAGGGTCATCTTCCAGACCCTCAGAGAATAATTTAAGACACCTGACAAAGGTCGTGGTCCCAGAAGCAGCCTGGCGAGGAAGAAAGAGCACCTTAAACGTCAGGAGGCCTGGTTCTTGGCTTGGCATTTAGCTACATAACCTCGGGCAAGTCACAGAGCCTCGGTTTCTCACCTGTAAAGTGGGGTTAAGCACACCAACATTGTCATGAGAATTAAATAGGAAAATACTTTGTACATTGACAGGTACAGGTAAAACAGGGGACAAGATTCATAATGACAGACTTTATGCAGCACCTAGGCTGAGCCAGGCATCGTCCCCTTACTCAATCCTCCCTCCCTCGTAGTAACCCAGCAGGGCAAACATTGTTATTTTAACATCAAATAAACAAGGAAACCTTGGTTCAGAGAAGGTAAGCAATTTGCCAGTCTCACGAGGACTGGCAGAGGGGATTGGGCTCAGACAGGCAGTGTGTGGGCTGGTGGGTAGGGCGCAGCTGGCCCTGACCACACCCTGAGCTGGGCCAACCAAGGAGTGTAGGAACTAGAACTGTTTTTTAAAAGATTATTCTACCTACTTTTACTAGGTAGTAATGCATGCACAGAGTACAAAATTCAAGAAGTACAAATGGGCGAGAATATGGAGTATATCTCCCTCCCATCCCTGCACCCGACCCCCAGGCTCCCTCCTTGGGCAACCATTGTTGCTTGTTTTATTGCCTCGCCTTCCAGAGGACACTTACGTGTGCGTATCAGGAATATATTTATTTATGTGCATATTTATGTACAGTTGGTGCACTGTATCCGTGGGTTTCACATCCATGGATGAAACAAACCGTAGATGGAAAAGATTTGGAAAAAATTCAGAATTTGCCACATGCTGAGTACGAGGCCAGATCCATGGGAAAGAGGCGCCGTGTAGGCATACCCTGCATTAGCCTGTATGCAGATACACAGGTTATAAAAGGGACCGAGGCAGCCCCAGAGTTTGGTCTTCGTTTGGGCTGGAACCAAGCCCCCACAGATACTGAAGGGCAACTGTGTATTCAGATAGATAATTTAATTTTTTTCTGTAAAATGAGTGAGGCACATACCAGCTTACCTTCTAATGGTCAGAAGTGAGCTCCCCATTCCCAGAGGTGTTTGAGCGGAAGACAGGTAACTGCCTGCAACGTCTCAAAAGAGCCCAGCCCTGGGTGTGGCTGGTCTGTGCTTCTATCCTGAGTCTTCTCTGTCCCCACATTTTGCAGAGGTGGACATGAGGTGTGGAGAGGGGAAGGCGCTCACATGAAGTGAGTCTGTGGAAAAGCTAGTGAAGCCCAGGGGAATGAAAATGATGCTGAGGCCAAGCCCACAGGATGGTGTCCAATGGTGCTTGGGTCCGAGAAGGGGGCGGGCCAGGGAGGCCCGAGACATCCCAGGAGAGGGCCACTATGGGAGGGTGTTCGCATGAGCACCGTCATAGGCCTCCCGTTTGTTTGCAAAGGCTCAGGAATCTGCCCTCGTGATCCCGAGGCCTCGGGTTGCAGGGCTCAGAGTGGGCCCTTGGGACAGAGTGGGGACAACTGGCGTCTGACCCCCTAAACCCAGTGTCTCCACTGATCACCAGGCCCGATAAGGGGCATGTCACCCGCTGACCTTATGCCTTGGTGGGGAGGGGGTGGTCTCTCTGCAGTTAGAGGGTCCCACTCTCATGACAGGAAGCCCTCAAAAGTCCTTGTTGTCCACCATTTCCCAGACTTTAGTCATTTGCATTCTATTTTCATAATGCTGGCTTCTGAGTCCCCACGGTATTTTTAAACTTAAAGTGCACATATTGTACATGTGCATTGTGAGCAGTTTTCACACGTGTAATCACCCCGTCACAATGTGGCACATTTCCAGCTCCCAGAAGGTTCTCTCTTGCCCTGGCTGGGCGGCCCCATTGCTTGGACCATCATCCCAGTATACACCGAGAGGTTGCAGGTTTGATCACCGGTGGGGGTGCATGCAGGAGGCAACTGATCGATGTTTCTCTCTCATGTCGAAGTTTCTCTCTCTCTCCCTCTCTCCCACTGTCTTTTTCCCTCCCTCTCTCTCTCCCTTCCTCTCTCTCTAAAATCAATAAACATGTCCTTGGGTGAGGATTAAAATAAAAAAGAAGGCTCCCTCTTGCCCTCTCCCAGTCCGTACTCCCCAAAGTAACTATAATCTGGTTTCGTCTGCTTATGAACTTCATATAAATGGGCTCGTCCACTAGGCCTTCTTCTTCGTCTTGCTTCCCTCACTCAGTTTACCCATGAGCTCCATCTGTGTTGTTGGGCGGGGCCATAGTTTGCCCTTTTTATGTGATTGTGTTTACATGCCCCAGTTTATTTATCTCATCTCCTACTGACAGGCGTGGGAGTTTTTCCTGGTTTGGGGCTATGAAAGACAGTGCTGCTGGACACGGGCTGTGTGTGTCTTCTGGTGGGCATTGTTTACTTGGATTAAACAATGATCATTTATTATGTCATTCTTTCTGTGGTCATGAATTCAGGGTTTGCTTGGCTAGGTGGTTCTGGCCAAGGGCCTCTGGCTGTGAGGATGTGCTCAGAGGTCAGCGATAGCCACAGACAACTGAAGACTTGTTCGGGGCTGGAAGATCCACATGCTGTGTGTGGGGTTTCACCCTCTGTTACTGTTTACATGCAATATTGTAATGGACCCACTTCTGTGTAAAATTTGAGTGTACATACAGAAAGGTACACCATGTATAAGGGAATATGCAGATGGATTTTGCAGAGTGAACACACCTGTGTAACTGGCGCCCAGTGTGAGAAATGAAGCATTACCAGGGGAAACCCCCACGGGGCCCCCTGAAGTCTCAGAACTTCTCCACCAGGGCCAGCTCTCCTGACCCCTGACATAGAGAATCAGCTTTTCATTTTTTAAAACTCTGTGAAACTGGCCCTGGCTGGTGTAGCTCAGTGGATTGAGCGCGGGCCTGCAAACCAAACAACCGCAGTTCGATTCCCAGTCAGCGCACATGCCTGGGTTGCAGGCCAGTTCCCAGGAGGGGACACATGGGAAGCAACCAAACATTGATATTTCTCTCCCTCTCTCTTTCCCTTCCCCTCTAAAGACAAATAAATAAAATCTTAAAAAAAACTTTATGAAAATGGAATCACACGGGATAGACTCTTTGGTATTTGACTTCTCGCAGTTTGCATTATGTTTGTGCTATTTTTTATGTTGCATGTAATAGTAGTTTGCATTTTTTCATTGCTGTAAAATATTCCCTGGTGTGGCTCATATACCGTAATTAATTTATCTTCTCTTATATGGTGGGCTTCTAACTGTTACCAACAGTGCTGCCTATAGAATCTGGCACAGGCCTGGGGTCTGCACATGTCTCTGTTTCTAGAAGTGGAATTGCTAGTGGGCAAGCCTCTTAAATACATTCATTTGATTTTAAAATAATAGACTTTATCTTGTAGAGAACTTTCAAGTCTACAGAAAAATTGGGCACAAATACAGAGTTCCATAAACCCGATCTCCCTATGTCCACAGTTCCCCCTGTTGTTAACATCTGGCATTGCTGTGGTACATCTATTACAATCAATGGTCCAATATCGATGCACTATTATTAATTGAAGTCCATAGTTTATATTAGGATTCACTCTTTGCGTTGTGTGGTTCTATGGGTTTTGATAAATGCGTAATTTCACGTGTTCACCTTTTACAATATTACGCAGAATAGTTCTGCTGCCCTAAAATTCCTCTGAGCTCTGCTTGCTTACCCCTCCCTCCCCCAACCCCTGGCAGTCACTGATCTTTTCACTGTGTGTTTAGTTTTACCTTTTCCAAAAGGTCATATAGTTGGAATTGTGTAGTATACCGCCTTTTAGACTGGCTTCCTTCACTTAGCAAAATGCATTTGGGTTTGTTTCCTGCCTTTGCGTCTTTTCGTGGCTCGATAGTTCATTTCTTTTTAACGTTGAACAATATTTCATTGTCTGGACGTACCAGTTTGTTTATCCGGTCAGCTTTTGGAAGACATCTGGTTGCTTCCAGCTTTTGGCGATTATGAATAAAGCTGCTGTAAACATTTGGGTGCATTTTTTGTGTGTGGACATAGTTTAACTCATTTGGGTTAATACCAAGGAGTGTGATAGCCTGATCAGTATGTTTAGTTTCTCATATGGAACTGCCAAACAGTATTCCAGAGTGGCTGTGCCATTTGTATTCCTACCAGCAATGACTGAGACTTCCTGTTGCTTCCAAATTTAGCAGTGTTAGTATTCTGGGTATTAGTCATTCCAATAGGTAGTTAATGGCATCTGATTGTTATTTTAATTTGCAATCTTCTAATGACGTTGATGTGGAGCATCTTTTCATATGCTTACTTGCCATCTGTATATCTTCTCTTATGAGATGACTGTTCACATCTCATGCCTACTTTTTGAGTTGTGTATTTTCTCATTGTTGAGTTTTAGACTTCCTCGTATATTTTGAATATAAGTCCTCTATTAGATATTTGTTTTGCAAATATTGTGTCCCCAGTCTATGGCTTTTCTTTTCATGCTCTTGAAATATATTTATTTTCCTATGAAACTTTACCCCACAGCAGTAATGGGGAAACCAGGATCATTCGCCATGAAAGAAGGTAACCATAAAAATAAATAACATAGAAAGCCCCGCGTTACTCCATTCTGGAGAGTCCTGCCGCCTGCTCCAGAGCTCCAAGTCTGAGGCTCTGTGTCTCCTGGTAAAAAGGGAGTAACAAGTGGTAGAGAGGTACAGGCTGTGCTAGCTCCACACCAGGACCTTCTCCTGGTCAAAATCAGAGCGTCTGACAAACAACTGAAGGAGTAACTTTTTTCTCTGTGTAGGAAATTGTTTAGTGCTGGTCAGTGTATCTCCTGAAATAGTCTTTGGGAGTCACTAATGGGGCCGACCCCTCTCCCCTGCTTTACTCATCTGATGCTGAAACTCTTCGATCTTCCATCCTCCAGAGAACAGGAGACCCCTCCCCATCCAAGGCAGCCTGTGTCTCCAGAGGCAAGTCTAGTAGGAAGCTCTTTATTGCATCTAACCAAACTCTCCCTCAAACCTTGCCCACTGGTCCTGCCTTTCCACCTTGGAGATCCCAGGATCAAAGCTACTCCATTTGCTCCAAAGAACCATTAACCTTCCAGAGCCTCAGTTTCTTCATGTAAAAGTTAGGGAGAATAATACTCACTTCTTCAGGGAGTTTTTACTAGTGAAACAATATACAATGTGTAAGGTGCTCAGCCCTGTGCCTGGTCCCCCGGGAGGTGGGAAGGAAGGAGCCCTTTGGTTGATTCTACTGTGAATTCCACTGTAGGAGGAGGTGAAGAGGGGCCAGTACAGTTTTGTCTGGGGGGATGTCTAAGCATCATTGGGAGGCGTCAGGATATGAAAGTCTGGGAAGGCCCGGCCATTAAATGAGTGGGTCTGTGTCCTAATAGAATCTTAGGGATAATCCAGCCTAACCTCTTCAATCTACATTTTAAGAATATGAAAAGCATAGAGGCTGAGAGATTTGTCCATATAATGAGAGGCAGAGGAGGAGCCTGTGGGGGCAGACAGGGATTTCTCAGTGCTGTTTAGAAGAAGCATTGGACTTGGAGTCCTGAGCCCTGGCTATGGGATGTTTAGCTATTAGATACTTTACTGTGTGACCTTAGACATGTGTCTTTCTGGCCTCAGTTTCCTCACTTATAAAACAAGGCATTGCCCTGGCCAGTGTGGCTCAGTTGGTTGGAGCATCATCCTATCACAGGTTCAATTTCCAGTCAGGATACATACGTAGGTTGTGGGTTCGGTCCCGGTCAGGTCATGTATGGGTGGCAACCAATTGATGTTTCTCTCTCACATCAATGTCTGTTGCTATCTCTCTCTCAAAAAAAATCAATAAATGTATAAAAATTTAAAAAGTGAAAGGAGACATTTACCTAAGTACTTTTTGAGGTTCCTTCTGGCTCTAAAATTTTGTAATCACAGAGGTAGTTCTTGAGCTTGAAGAAACGATGGAATCAACTTCTCCAAGAGACAAGTGCAGTCTAGGTGGGGGAAATAGCACAAGCAGAGACTGTAACTGGAAGTAACTGGATTGGGCATTTGGGGAGATGAAACCCCAAGTCATTTTTAGTACAGAGAGGAAAGCCTTGAGCATGGTGTCTGACTCAGTCAATTCCTTTCCCTTTCTCTGAGCAAAACGTCCCATTTCTGCAGCTCAATCTCATCCATTAAATTGAGGATAATGTTGAATCATAGTCCATTCTCTTCTTCTTCCAAAGCAGTGAAGTTGTACTTTGGCACATGGTTGCCCAGCTAGGGACCAAATTCTCCATCTCCCTTGTAGCTTGGTGTGGGGATGCAACAAACTCCCCACTAATAGAATGGGAGCTACAGTGATGTGTTGCTACTTATAGGACTTTACAACACTACTCATGTGCTCTGCCTACCTTTTCTCCTTCCTGGACACGGTGTATGGGCATGCCTGTAACCCAGCATGCCCGAGCTGACAAGGGCATCGCCGAGGGCTGGTGGAGGAAACCTCACGGAGAGGGTGGGTCCTCATCTGACACTGGAGAGCAGTGCAGCCCTCCCACTCAGCCTGTCACGTGACAGTGCAGTAGACCTTTCTGTTCTCTAGGCCAGTGGTCTCTTGTTATGGCAGCTCAGCCTTTCTCTAGAACGAGCATGCTGTCTGTAGGTCCCTAGGGGCAGAGGGACAGTCAGGTGACTCCTCAGTGCTGACTGCTGAGGGTTTCTGAGGACCAGCTTGCTGCTGTATCATGAGGAGCTCTGTCCTTTGGCCCTGCTCTCTCCCTGGGTAATGGCTATATGTCCCTTAAAATGAATGGAAGGCCTCTATTAAAAAAAAATAAAAGGAAAAAAGGAAAGGAGGGAGGGAGAGAGGAAGAAACACGAGAAGTCAGACATGACACCAAAGAATCCTAGGGTCACAAATCTGTAAGAGGCCTGGGAGATGGTCTTGTCCTCCTAGCTGCCACCTCCTCCCCATTTGTACAGAGGAGGAAATGCTTCCCTGGGAGGGAGAGTCATTACAGAACTAAAGTGCCTGACAGTAGGGGGAAATACCGCGTGCTGCTGTCCATGGTCCTGAAACATCTCCTACTTCAAGTTATGATTATGTCTCCCACTCTGGCACATTGACGATTCCTGTGTAGTTCTCCTCCAGGAATTATAAACCAAGAAAGAGAAGCGGGGGTCAGGGGGCAAAAAGGAGGTCACTGAAAGAGAAGGAAACAGGGATGGAGCCTACAGAGAAACATAGCTGTGACATTCCCAGGGAGAAGAGGAGACTTTCGTTTTGACGTTGTTTTTAAACATCTGCAGTTACCAACTATAGTCTAAATATAAAATGACTGAAAAAGAATAAGAAATGTGTCTCAAGTGATGCAAAGCTATGCATGTGTCAACATGAGCAAACTAATTCAGATGGGCATGCAGAACACAAAAGGGGGGTGGGTAACAGGGTTGACTGTAGTTATTCTTTGTTTTTCTTTTCTCGCCTGATGAAAAATTTGCAATTTTTACACCGCCACGGAGCAATCAAAACTGTGATTATGTTTCACAGTTTTGACAGCTAGTCTCATGTATTTTAAGTAGTTCTATTCAGTTTTAGACAATTAGAACAATATGCTGTTCCCTGGGAAGGTGAGGGAGAGCTGCACTGTGCCTCCACTTCCCACTAAACCTGTGTGGAGAGCAAGCCACACAGCTGGCATTTGTGGAGCACTGCTCCAAATGTGCTGTGCACGAGAACTCATGTATTCCCCATAATGACCCAAGGAGGAAGAAGTGTCACAGTGGCAGGTTCCTGGTCCAAGATCACTAGCTAGTACATAGGGGGCTGGAATTTGAACCAGCCCACCGATCGTTTAGCTCCATATCCTACATTCTAAGCCCTTGGCTAGTCCACACTTTGGTATCTTCATTGGGAGCAGCAGAACCATATTCAAGCTTCCTGATTCCCAGGGTGGACCCTTTCCTCCTCACCACCTCCAAATAGGTACATCATAGAACCAGGGTCCATTTGCTGAAGGGAGATGCAGTCATAAGGAGTTCTGCAGATATGCTCCATGGTAGAGGCACCGAACTGGTCTTGGTGGGAGACATGGGGAGGACAAAGCAGGCTCCTGCTGAGACCTGGGCCCCAGCCCCCCTTCATGCTCCAGGGCGCTTTGGCCAGGGAGGTAGATCCAATTTCCAGGCATGGTTGAAACCGGAGCTGGGCTGCCCCCTCCGCTTGCCTCCTGTGTCCCTCCTCCATGTGTGCTGATGTGGAATAGGCCGAGGGCACAAGGGGAAGTATTGTTCCTGCCCCCACCTTGTGCGACCCAGCTCCCAGTGGAGCGTGGAGGAGTTTGTGTAACTTTCCTGGGGGTTAAGAGCAGGTCAGCACAGGGCTGCAGCCCAGGCTACTCTCCCAGCAAAGGGAGCCTCAGGCTAAGCCAGGCAGCCCCGTGGGAACAGCAGTGCATACCTGCTGCCCATGCCCTGAAACGGGAGGGCAGCCTGAGCTGCTGGGTGTGAAGATGCAGACCCCAAGTCCCCCAGCCGCCCTCCACCTAGCCTGGGCTTTGGGCATGAAGGCCGATCACAGAAGCCAGAACCAACAGGAAACTGGAGGGAGACATTTGGCAGTAGGTAGACTCAATTCCAGAGAGGAAAAAAGACTGAATGTGAATTGTACATTTTACTGAGTGCCTTTCATTCACTCGTTCATTCAGTCATTCATTTATTCAACAATCACTGTGGAATGTTAAATGCAGATACCCTCCTAAGAGGCTCATTATATTTCTCTTTTAGATTGGCATTCGGGGAAGGAAATAGAAGCTCAGAGAGGGCATGAGATCTTTCCAAAATCACACAGCTGGTTTGAGGCATTTCTGCAGAGCGCCAGCCCTTGAACTCTCACCCATGCACCAAACATGCAAACACGTACATATGGTACATAGAAAGTCAAATGCGGGGAGGATCTTAAGACCCTATCTGATCCATTTTTCTGTCTCTTGGCAAACATGACAGAGTCAATTCCACTCAACAATTTATTTGGTGTCTATTCTGGGCAAAGTACTTAATTGATTCTTTTCTTCTGGGAAGATTTCCAGGAAGCAAGCAGCCTCCTGCATTGGGAAGTTAGTCCTGATAATATCTTTCCTCCTTTCATTTAAGCCATTTTCCCATTTGTCACACACAGGATGTGAATATAGCTTGTGTTTCAAGCAGAGTTCTTTCCCATCACGAGGTGAGCAAAGGCTGGAACAGGATCATGAATGGGGAAGTGCAAAGGCATGCTTGCTCCCTGACACCTGGTAGAGAGAGCTCAACAGAGATTGATGAGATGAATGAAAATGGACACAAAATTCAATGTCCACTTCAAAAGTTCGTAGGAGATATTCACACACTCTCTCTTTCAGTCCACAAAGCAATCCTGGAGGGCAGGCATTTTAACTCCATTTCACAGAGGAGAACCTCGAAGCTCAGAGAGCATAAGTGAGTCACCGAGAGCCCCAGAGCTGGTCCTGCAGCCAGGCCTCTGGACTCCTAGTTGAGTGCTCCTTCTGTGACACCGTGTGATTCAGGTGCATGTGCATAGCACTAGTGGGTAGTATAGTGCAATGTCAGTGGCAGCTGTATGCCTGGCGTTCTTGCAGCAAGGGAAATGCTCAGCTGGGCTGGAAGCCCAGTTTTTTCCTCCCCTGGAGAGGGGGTGGAGGTGAAGGAGGGACCTCTATCTGTCCAGATGTGTTGAAAGGGAGAGTTCATGGCTTGGGTTAATGATCCTTGCAGCCGGCATCACCAGGTGGGGGGAACAGGTGGCCGAAGCTAGGCTGACCATCCAGGGAATGAAGCTGACTGAGTTAGGAGGTACCAGCAGCGGTCCACTCCCCCTCCCCACACAAAGGGACAGATATGGGGCATCTCATCCCACTGTCCCCCCTTAGTTCAGACCCTCATCATATCCTGACCATTATGACTACCTCTCCACTGGTCTCCTGTCCCCAACCCCATGCAGTCCCACGATGCCTCCTTGATGTTGGCAGAGCTGGGTTTATATAGCACAAAGCTGCCAGTGTCCTTTCTCTCCAAAGAATCCTTCAGCCTCCCCACTACCCACCAGGGCAGGGCCCAAACCCCTAAGCAGACTTCTTTCATTTGGTCCCAACTTACCCTTCTAAACTTAACCACAAAGGCCCCTTCATACACCTGCGACCTCACAGAGGCTTCCCACGCACCCCTTTGTCCTTGCTGTTTTTTTTTTAACCTGGAATGCCCTCCCCCTCCGTCTCCAGCATTGATTGTCCCCTCTTTTCAACCTGCAACTCAGTTTTTCTCTTGTGACATTTACCACTTTCTTACTTGTGTTTCTGTGCAATTTTATCACTTGCCCTGGACCATGAGCACCTCAAGATGTCTCTCATTTAGTCCCCTCTGGCCCCCAGCACAGCACTTACTCATGGTAGGGGCTTAAGTAGTCCACAGTGGACATGGACATGGGCTGGAGGAGGGGGCAGGTAGAAAGGAATGCTCACAGGGCAGGCTCCAGAGCCAAGCTGTGCCTACATTCAAATTCTGGATATGCCACTTATCAGCTGTACAGTTTTAGGCAAGTGCTTAACATCTGTTTTCTCAGTTTTATCCCCTGTCAAATGGGAATGATAGTATCTGCTTCATAAGATTCTTAGAGGATGAAATGAGGTAACAGATATAAAACACTCAGAACTATGCCTGGCACATAGTTAGTATTCAGTATATGTTAGAGAGTATTTATAATTTAGTCACATTAATGGGCTAGGGGAGATTTCATTGTCAAATGAGAATGTCAAGTAGAGAGTGAGAACTAACATTTATTGAACACCTGCTATGTGCTAGGCAGGTGTTGGGCTTTTTTTCACGTACTTTTCCTCATTCCTTCCTCACAAGGGTGCCCAGAGGTAGGCAGCATTTCCATTTTTCATATGAAGAATCTGAGGTTCAGAGATGAAGTGATGGGTCTGTGGACTCACAGGCGGGAAACTACAGAGCTGGAGTTGAGCCCAGATCTGCATACCTCACGCTCGGGCCTTTCTTTCCGCTTAACCCTCCTGACTCAGGAATCCACAGGGAGATCCCTGTGAAGTGGTCCCCAGAAGGGGGCACCCTTCCCAGCCCCTCTCCAAGACCCACTGGTCGGGGACAGTGGAGCTGGTGCTGAGGTCAAGTTGGGGTCCCAGGGGGTCAGGAACTTTCCGGAGTCCCTGTGGACCTTCCTCCTCTCTTCCTCTAGCAGCTGAGCTAGGACTGCTTCTTGGGCTCAGTCTGGTTGGTTCAAGGCCAGTTCCAGATATCACACATCAGGCCTGGGCTCCCAAGAGGTTGCAGGACATAGGTGAGGTGCCTCCTCCAGGGGACATTGCAGAGCTGCCATTGTGCCACTTACTTGCCCAGACCCCAGACGGGCTAAGAAAATGAGAACCTTCACCATCCAAGCCTTGCATGCTAGAATCCTGGCTCTGGCCCTTTTCTCCAGAGAATCCTTCAGCCTCCCCACTCTCCCACCTTTTAGCTGGCCTCAGGCAAGCTGCTTAAGGGCAGAGGGACTCGTTTTCCCCAAATGCACAATGGGGAAAATAATCCCTCTTCTCCGGGTACCTGTTAGAATTAATTAAGATCTCTGGTTTAAAGAACTAGTACCTGGAATATAGTGCTCAGTAAACACTAGTTTCTGCCCTCTGGAGCTCCCCCAGGACCTACCCCTGAGGGCCTTGTCTAATTTGTTTGAGAAGGAGCTCTGCTTGAAAGTGCCCCCCAACTCCACCCAGGGCAGCAGAAAATTTCTGGGGAGCCTGTCCTGAGCATCTTCTATCCCAGGCCCTAGTCACTTGGCCTTTCCCTCTAGGTGTGTGGTGGGGAGAGGACTCCCACAGGCCCTGTCTGGACCACTTTCCTGTCCCCATGGGGTGCCATTTAATTTCCCCCTGCAGACACTGTGAGCCCAAGCCATGGGCTGACTGGGGCAGAGGGTATACTAAGACCCTATCTGCCTTGTTCCTTGGCCAAATTCCTGGCATTCCTACTGTGAATCCCAGTAATTGACCTCATCCTTGCCTCTGTCCGAACTAGAGATCTGGATTATGCCCCCTTCACCCTCATGCACTTTAAGGAGACCCATTCTGCACCCCAGTCAATAGCTTTGTGGGCTCGTGCCTTCAGGCCCCCATCAGGGTAACAGGCATACTCACAGGTGGAGAACTTGAAGGTTGGAGAGGCCAAACTGCAGGCCACACCACTGAGAAGTGCCAGGACTAGAGCCCAGGTTTATCTGGATCCAAGTCCATGGTCTTTCCCCTACAGCCCATGACCTCCCTGGATCCTGGCCCTGAGAGGAAACACTCCAGCCTCACCACCTGAGGAAGGAGGCTCCCTCCCTGTCCAGTTAATGTGGCATTCCAAATGGCCTTGCTGCTACTTGCCTCGAATGGCCCCCCTTTGACCCATCCCAGAGAGCGGGGAAGAAGAGGTGACGAATTCCCAGGGCGGAGGTAGGGAGAATCTGAAGGCCACAGTGGAAGGAATCAGCCACAACAGCTGAATGGTAACAACAGTGGTGGGCTCGCCCTGGACTGGCCTCACTGGCCCACCTGCCCTGGTGAACGAGGCAGACCCTGGGAGGGAGCAGGCCACTGAGAATAGAGGTGAAGGAAGACAGATGAGGGGTGTTCTTTTGCCTCAAATTTGTGTGAGTTTGCTGGGTTCCTTTAGATCCCCCTGGTAACCACGCAAGGCACACCATGTGTGTCTGTTAGCACTCTTCATTGCGAGTGACAGGAACCTCCCCCCTCAGACTGGCTTCAAGGGAACTTACTGGTTTCACAATGGAGTAGTTTAGGTATAGGTCTAGTAGCTTCAGGGACAGTTTGA
The DNA here is from genome assembly GCA_004027735.1 of Carollia perspicillata. NCBI lineage: Eukaryota > Metazoa > Chordata > Mammalia > Chiroptera > Phyllostomidae > Carollia > Carollia perspicillata. The sequence continues at coordinate 22,437 of PVKM010006203.1, forward strand.
TTCAGGGCCCAAAGGACACAACAGGACTCTGCTCCTCGGTTCGTTTGTCCATGGTTGTCTCCATTCTTCAGCTCCATAAAGTGGCAGGAAGAGCTGTGCTGCACTAGGATAGGTACCAACCCCCTGCAGTAAAAGGAGGGGGCGTCCCTTTCCCAGAAGCCCCAGTATTTCATTGGCTCTGATTGGTTTATGTATTCATCCTTGACTCAATCGCTGTGAGTGGAGGTGAGGGATTGGGGGATACAAGGATTGGATTAATCCAGAGCCCCTCTCTGGAGCTGTGGGTAGTACAGTCTCATCAGGCCATCTAGGGGATGGGCAAGGAGTAGTGCCCCACAGGGAATTTGGGCTCTGGTTTTCAGAAGGACTGGTGAGTGCTGGCTAGCCAATAGCAATATCCCCATACACCATTTCCCCAGCAAAGAGTATGTGCCCATTCAAACAGCTCAGCCTTGGTTCTGAGTTCCCGTCTCTGCCCCTCTCCTTTCATTTCCTCTCATCCTGCTCCTGAATTTGCAGTTTGTGCTCTGTCTGAGCTCAGGGTCCCTAGAAGCAGAGCCTGATGCACGGATTTGGGGTGTGGTCTTAGAGGAGAGGGCACGAGAGAATCAGAATCAGGCAATGGAAGGGGCTTAACAAGGATGCAGTCTCAGCTGGGCTCTAGCTTCAATCTGACCCTCAGGGAGCTCTGGAGCATCATCTACTCCAGAGATGATCCCTCCTCGAGGCAAGGCAGCCAGCCTTTTGCTCCCTTCTCCTTCCCTCATGGCAGTCACTTGTTGTTCGTGGGCTGCCTAGGCATGGGTCACCTCTCAGGGAGGCAGCTCCCATTTACCAAGGATGATTCTTCAGAGATGGGGCAACTGAGCACCATCAGCAGCTAACACAGTGGCAAAGAGGATTTGGGCAGGGCATCCACTGCAGTCTCCTTGCCTTACCCTTTAGACTAAACACTTAGTCCTGTTTCCTTGGCAATGACCTGACTCCCTCAATGACCCCTGGGCTAAATCACTTTCATACTCCTCTGGTTGCTTATAAATGCCTCTTCAAACTTGGTGGGCTCTAAGGCCTCCTGTCTTTGACAATGCCCCCAAGGTAGCCCATGCTCCTGCCTGGCCCCTGGAGCAGGAACCAGCCAGAACTAGCTGCCCTATGCGGAGATGGAGCCTGCTGAGGGAACATTTATTATTGGCTGCTTTAGCATTGGGCTTCGTGGGACATCTCCTGCCTCCTAGTGGATGAATGTGAGCCTCCTTCCAGGACAGCCAGTTCTGTCGTCCCTTCAGGTCCCTAGCCCTGGATTCTTCTTTAGGCAGCTGATCCCCTCTGACAGGAGCGGTTAAACTGAACTTTCTGGCCCAAATCCAGCTGCCTCTGAGGTGTATATTCTGCCTTGTTTGGGGACTTCGTACATCTAGTTTGAGTGGCAGCTCTATACAAACTTAAAGGGCAAGTGCCCAATGTCTGCAAGTGTGTGACCATCAAAGGGTTAACCGTGTAATATACCAAAAAGTTTTATAAATCAATCATAAAATATATGAACGCTGCAATAAAAAATGGTCAAAGGACTTGAACAGGCAATATTACAAAAGAAGAAATAGTCAATATGTATATGAGAAGGTGCTTGACCTCACTAGTAATTAAAGAAATTCGAATTAAAGCAGTGATGAGGAATCATTTTTTTTCACTTTCCAATTAGCAAATATTCCAATGCGGGTGTGGAGAAATGGCCACCCTTGTGCCCTGCTGATGGGACAATAGGTGTAGGAAGAAGTACATTTCTGGAAGGCATTTAGAAACCCTTGGCAAACCTTGAAAATGTGCATAACCTTAGAATCTGCAATTGAAACTTCTTGGAATTTATCCTAAGGAAACACTGGAAGATGTGCCCGAAGATGTATGTGCAGTGATGTTTATCTCAGCACTATTTATAATAGCAAAAAAAAAAAAAGGACTTTAAATACCCATCAATAGGGAACTGGTTAAATTAATTATTGTTCGTTCATATGATGGAATCTTACCCAACCATTAAAACCGATGATGTATTTCTGTGTCCACAGATATCAAAAGAGCCCCATGAGCTACTAAACTTTTTAAAGTTACAAAATATGTAAAGTATGCTTTCTCTGTGTTAAATTTTATATTTAAATGTGTACATAGGCCCAGGGAGGTTGCTCATCAGTTTCTGGGTGGTAGGAGTAGTGGATTCTGTGGCTGGTGACTTCTTTGGGTCACCAGTGCTATGTGGCCGTCTGAGCTTGCCACTCACCCCCTCTTCTCATTCTAGTGGAGTTGACTCACCCTGGGGCCAGAACGGCTGGCTTTGTCCCTTGCATAGGCCCAAAGGGTTTGACCATGGAGACCTGAACCAATGTGGATTGTTCTGGAGCTCCTGAGAGAGACTGTTGCACACCAGAACCTCCCAAAATGTATTGGTATAAAACAACGACCATATTATAATAACAGATTCCATTATCAGGAGTTTGAAGAGTCCCCCACTGGAATGGCTTGTCTCTGCTCTATGGAGTCTGGGGCCCTACCTGAGAAGTGATAGATGAGTTGAACAGCTGGAGTCTGGAACCGTCTGGAGAGTTCTTCACTCGCACATCTGACACCTACGATGACTTGAAAGCTGGGCTTCGCAGGACCAGTCGACTGCAGCACCTACCGTGGCTTGGGCTTCTGACAGCATGACAGCTGGATTCCAAGGGGGAGTGTTTTCGAGAGGGAAGAATATGGAAAGTGAGTGATTTTAAGGGTTGGAGGCAAAAGATACAAAGTTGCTTCTGACCTAGTCTCAGGTACCATGGTGGGTGGCATCACTTCCACCACATTCTAGAGGTTGCGTATGAGTCACTATAGCCATCTCAGATCCAAGGCAGGGAAGTAGACTCCACCTTTTGATGGGGAAGTTCAAGGTCACATTGCTGTAGAGCATGAGACATGGGAGATACCAGGTCTCCTATGGCAAAGACACTCTTCCATCGACAGTCTGTCTTCCCCCCTGGACTCCAAGCTCAGAGATATGAGATCTGGGATAGCCACTGCCATCTTGGAACCACAGAGGGAAAGCCAGTGCACAAAGCCAGCTTGGAGGAGAGCCAAGGGCTGTGGGAGAGCAAGATTGTGTGTGTGTGTGTGTGTGTCAGAGAGAGAGAGAGAGAGAGAGAGAGAGAGAGAGAGCGCGAGCGTGCGAGCAGGTCCAGAGGGAATCATCTGAAGCCAACCCCAACCCTGACTCCTCTGTCCCCTGAGTCAATAATCTCCTTTTGCTTAAGCCAGTTTGAGCCTAGTCTTCTATCTCTTGTAGAAGAAATAGTCCTAATCAATACAAGGGGATTTTGTAAGAATTTTACTCCCTTCTTTATACTCTTCCATATTGCTTGACGTTGCCATGGGTTTGTCATATTTTCAGTGTTTTAAAATTTTTAAATTAAGCCGCCATTTGTGAGTCACCAAGGGCAATAACCATGACTTTAATAACCTGCCATTCTGCTCCAACTAACATCCTGTGGCCACCATCGTCTTCTGTTTGTCAGCGTGTGGCACCCACACTGCCATCCTGCTATTGCCCACTAGTCCTACATTTGCTTTAAGCTCCAAGTATCTCCCAGCTATTCTGTTCAACACACAGTCAGCTGGTGGGGAGGACTCTGGCACAGCATGGTTCCTGGCGTCCAGAAGCCGTCCATCTAGACACAAGACAGAAGTGGGTAGCATCTCTCTGATTGAGGGCTGTAAGTGCCAGAGTGCACCATGGGAAGATGTAGAGGAAGAGAAAAAGTTCTTACTAAAGCGGAGGGGAAGGGGGCATTCCTGGCAGAGGGGCCAGCTTGAACGAAGGCCTGGCAGTGAGACCACACGGGGAGTGTGGTTAGCCTGGTACAAAACAAGAGACTGCAAAACAGGGAGCCCGACAGGGGGGCCTTGGGGAGCACTTAGATGATAGGTTGGAGCCTCAGCTGGGGGGGCCTTGAATGCCAGGATAAGGAGTTTGGCTTTATTCTGAAGATGATGAGGAGTCACTGGAGGGCTCTAAATAGAGAAGTGTCGTGATCAGATTTTGAGACGGTAATGGATGGAAGAGGCCAGATAAGCAGCTGCTGTGAGTCCAAGCAATCGGTAGAAAGGGCCCGAGTCGCCTTGCATCCTTACAGCTACACTGTCTGAGCCCCGCCTGAGAGCAGGCATTCTCGCTGTCTCTGCCCAGGGCCCGCGCTTGGGAAGAGGAGCCGTTCTGGTGTTCTTCAGAGCCACACTCTGACCTTGGTCGGAGGCCACGTCCTGCCAGAGCCCTGTTTGTTCAATTTCCCAGCTATGCCCAGATCCTGGCTCTAGTTAGGGGGCGTGGGACACAGGGGATGTCTGTATCGACCCCCATTCCATCCTCCTGACTGGAGAATACCCAGGTTTGAAATGTCTTTAAATAATAACAGCTAAAAATCATATTAAAGACAAGAACAACCATCATGTACTGTAAGACCATGTAAACCCCAGGTATGGATTATAGCATTTGATACTCTCAGCAGCCCTGTGAGGCAAATTCCACTGCTGTGTCCACTTCACAGATGAGAAAACTGAGAATCTGAATGTTAATGCAATAGCCGCTCACTCTGGGGCTCCCGCACCTATCTGGCTTCCAGCAGGGCACTGCCTGAAGATTCCACCTCTGGCATCTATGAAGCCCTCGGTCTTCACAGCTGGAATGCAGTGGGCCACTATCTACTGCTGCTTAGCTGGTCCAAGCCCAGCAAGGGTGTCCCCTCCTCTAGGCAGCCCCCAACCACCCAGTTCCATCAGCACCCCCAGCCTAGACAGGTTTCCTCCTTCTTGCCCCACAGTCCATCTTGTAGTGCTTGGCTGGTCTGTTCTAGGGGGCCAGCTTCCCAGTGGTGAGTGGCAGCTCTCACTCACCCTATGGTCCCAGTGCCAGCAATAAACCATCAGATGTCGAAGTGAAGGGTAGGAGGCTCCCTGCTTCCCCACCTGCTGCGGGCCTCTTGCTCTCCCAAGGGACAGGCTGCCTCTGAGACTCCCCTGAAACCTACCCCATCACTGCATGGAGGAGCAAGGTGGTGTTTCCCAACTTGCCTATCCCCCATCGTTGCTACCACCACCCCACCCTCTGCCTTCTCTTTTCTAAATAAGCATCCAAGTTCAAAGGCTGCCGGTAATCTCTGAAGGAAGAGGTATTGGCTCAGCCTCATAGACCAGGGTTTCCAACCCATACCCAACCTGGAAAAAATCAGGAGAAAGAGAGAAAGGAACAGGAGGGTCACTGAGCTGGAGGCAGATGAAGAATTGAGGGAGCAAAGGGCCCTCTTTGGAGCCTCCTTCGTGTAGACAAAGCCCCAGGACAGGGAGAAATGCGTGCAGCCCTCAGCAGACAAAATGGGGCAGTCGCACCATGTGGCGGCAATAGCTGATCTAATCGCCGGTCTCGCTCTCTGGGAAGCTTTTTGCTGCATTTTAGCACAGAAAAGTGGTGCCTTTCTCTCTTTTGTGGCTGAAACTGCTATTTAAGAAAGCAAAAAAAAAAAAAAAATCAATATGCCTTCTCTGGCTTTCAGTCTTTTTCCCCCCAAAAGGTGTTTCTTTGGGGAAGAGGAAGAGGTTGGGTGGGGGGGTCAAGGAGAGTTTTTGTCATTCATAAGCCGTGGCGACAAATCCTTGACATCATTCGCGGTTCCTATCGATCAGCTCCATCCACGGCACCAGAGGACAAATAGAAATCATTTGTCTGTCTTGGCTCCCAAACAGCCTGAGACAAAGGGCTCCACTGGCAATCAGCAGCTGGAGGTATTAGCAGCAGGTCAAGTTCGGAGGTCAGAGGTCAAACAGGTTGTCATCAGTTTCTCACAGCTATCAGAGCAAGGGCAGGGGAGGGGCTGAGTAGAACCCTCTAACAACACAGCTGGTTCTTATTAGCCAAATCCTGCCTCCCTTTGAAGAAAGGCCAGCCAGGTCCACACCCACCCCAGGGACACCCTGGGGTGCTGGGTTTCATGTGATGGCAGCAGAGCTGGGGGTGGTGAGGGGCCGAGGAAGAAAAGAAGCCAGATCTGAGCTCTGCCTCTCACTCTCCATCCTTCACTCTTCCAGGGGGAAGCCCTGAGTTATTCTGTCCTGGGCCCAGGAAGAGAGCCAGAGGGAGACCTTGGGTTTCCTTGGGAGTCTGAGCAAGCAAGTTAATCCTGTAAAATTGGAAGTGGCTTAGATGGTCTGGGAAACAGGGTTGCAGCCAGGGGACAGTTGAATCGTTTTAAGTCCCTGATTACACACCACCTGTTTCGGTTCCTCCTCCCACCCTTGGGAGGAGGAAACCCAACTCTTAGGTCAATTAATCTTTTGGAGAAAGATATGAAAAGATGAGGGTGGCAAATCCAGTCCCGGGGAGTGACACACATAGGAGGTGACTCTGGAATGCAGGAGAAGCATGACAAATAGGGTGGCAGCTAACTTCTCACTGAGCACTCAGCTCCAAGGCTCAGGGCCCGCTGCAGGGCGATCTCGCTTTAGTCCCAAGAGAGCCCTGTGAGGGCTGCTGGTCCCGTTCTACGGAATAGTGGGTGGAGGGCACTGGGAGGTTGGATCACCAGCATCACTGAAGCCACAAGGGACCCCAGCACATACCTGAGAAGTGGATCTCCATGTAACAAAGGAAGAGGCACCTTTAGGGGGTCCATTCCTCAGCGAACGCAAGGCCACCTGATGTGAACGTGGTGTCAGTTCTGGGTCCCTGGGCTTACCAGCTGCTCCCTTGGCATGGCCCCCAGATACCCAAGGACTACATTGTCTTATGAGGATGAAAGGACCCAGAGCTGAAACTGGCAGCTCTAAGGAGCACCCCTACTCAGGAAGAGAAAGGTGACTCATGAGTGTGGAGGTGGCCAGTGTGAGCCCCCACTGGCCCAGGCTGGCCTGCAGGACGTGACCATGTAACCAAGCAGTAAAACCAGCTCTCAGGAGCCTTCTAATTAGGTAACAGGAATGATGGTTTCTCTTTGGCACCACGGAGTCACAGAGCAAGAGAAATGGGTGGGTTCAGTGCATGTCAGAAGGCATGAGTGGGCTGCCGCTAGGGGGGTCTCTGCTGGAATGGGGGCTCTGCTTGGGTCCCAGCGGCGGCAGGGGACACAGGGATGCACTGCAATCGAGATGATTAGGGATGCACCTGTTATCCAATCCAACTCTCTGAGGATCCTTTAATTGGGGTGGTGAACATACCATACAATATGCAGATGATGTATTATAGAATTGTGTACCTGAAAACTATATAATTTTATTAATCATTGTCACTCCAATAAATTCAATAAAGAATTTTTTTAAAGTCAGACACAAAAGAACAAAAAAAAAGAAAAGAAAAGAAGGGACCTTTAAGAAGTGGGAGGAAAAGAAAGGTAACAGGGGTGGTGGGGTTGCGTAGATTACTCTGTCTGGAAAAGCCCTCAGTGATCCTGGGGCAACTGTCCTTCTGAAGCAGGAGAGCCCTTATTGCACAATAACTAAGGGCTGTGGCTATGAAAGGGCACGAGGGATCTGCAAATATGCACGTGGGATAAACTACGTGGAACTCAAGACACACGCACGTGCACGCGGAACTGGTGGAAGCTGGGTAGGGCCAATGGACGGTCCCAGGGTCGGTGTCCGAGCTGTGCTATCATGCTGTCGTCATGCAAGATCTTAGCCTCGAGGGAGACTGGACAAAGCGTGTATGGGATCTTTCTGTACTGTTTCTTAGAATTGCATGTAAGTCTACAATTATCTCAAGAGGAAGAAAGGTATGGAAAAGGAAAAAATAAGGAGCCTTCTCTTCCCTCAACAGAGTTCTGTTCTCTGCTGCTTGATGTACAAACAGAGAAAAGCGCAGGCGGAAAGGAACAAGCCCTTGAACCATGAGCTCTCTCAATGTAAAATAAAAGACACGTTTTTCATTTTCACCAATAACTTTATTGATTGGGACATTTTGAGTATGTCGGCTATCTCCCGCTATTGGCTTCTAGTGGGCAGAGGCCAGGGGTGCTGCTAAACATCTTCCAATGCCTAAGACAGCCCCACAGCAAAGAATTACTTGGTCAAAATGTCAGTAGTACCAAGAAACTTCGCAAACCACTTTTGACATGTTCCGTCAGTCATAGCACCTTCTCCGTGCACCGCACAAATCCTTTTCTTGTGTGTTTCTGTTGCATTTTTACCTTTCTTGAAATAATAAAGTGTAACATGCCAAAATATTGCATATTTTCTTATGTCCTCAATATTAAAATGACTGCACAAAAATTCACCAATTTTGATAACTTTTTTAAAACACACATGACAGCTGTCACAATGCAATCTAACAAAATTCCTTTGGATGAAACTGAAGGCAAGAAAGCACTACTAGAGCCATCGTAAAGAAAAAATGAAACGTACTTTTTGGCCAACCCAATAGAAGACAGATAAGAATGACCCACATTATATTTAACCACGAGTTGTTGTCCATTTTTTGGAGGGGACCGCTGAGACTCAGGGTGGAGTAATCATTGGCCTGAGGCAAGTGGCTGGGCTGGCATCTCAGTCCTGGGGGGCCGACCCCGAAGCCTGGCTCCTTGCACCACACCACCAAGTGGCCCTGTTTGCGGAGCCCCGGAAGGTATGCACCCCCAAGGCAGACTTACCTTAGGAATGTGTCACTTCCATCAAGTACTCATTACGTCACCAAGAGTATGGAGTTCTTCGGAAAAAGGAGTAAAACAAGGCCCCTGCCCTCCAGACCCTGAGTATGTGTTGTGCCCAGGAGACTAACACACCAAGAGAGGAGCTGGACTTTTGTACGAGCGACCCAGGGCCAGAGAAGGGGAGATCCTTGGGGAGTGGGCAACTAGGGAGGGCCTCTTAGAAAGGGGGTCTATGGCTTTTTCCTATTTTTCTATTGCAGAGAACTGTACATAGTGTGACACTTACTGTCTTCATGATTTTTAGGTTTGCAGTTCAGTGGTGTTAAGTTCACTCACATTGTTTGTTGTACAGCTGGCGACCACCAGCCTGCTCCGGAACAGTTTCCATGCTGCAAACCTGAACTCTGTACCTACTGAGCAATAACTGCTCATTCTCCCCTTCTCTCTGCCCCTGGCAACCACTGTTCTACTTTCTGTCTTTATGATTTTGACTACTTCAAGTACTTCATATAAGTGGAATTATACAGGCTTTCTCATTCTGTGACTGGCTGATTTCACTTGGCATATGTTCTCAAGGTTCCTTCATGTTAGAGCATGGGTCAGAATCCCCTCCCTTTTTAAGGCTGAGTAGTATTCCATTGTATGGACAGACCTTGTTTTGCCTATCCATTCACCTGTTGATGGATGCTAGGGTTGCCTCCATGGTTTAGCTGTTGGAATAGGGTTGCTATGAGTTTACACATACAAATATGTCTTTGAGACCCTGCTTTCAGTTCGTCTGAGTATGTACCCAAAAGTAGAATTGCTGGATCGTATGGTAATTCTATTTTTAATTTTTTGAGGGAAAGGATTAGCTATACTTAAAGATCAAAAGTTTTAGTTTTAGATTTTAGGTTTTTTTTTTTTTGCTTTTTCATTGTTATTTTGTAAATAAGTAATACGTAGACATACTGTTCACATTTCAAAAGGTACAGAAAGGCACACAGTGAAAAGCCTCCCTCCCAGCCACCCTATTCCCCAGAGGTAACCAATGTTATCAGCTTCTTATTCTTCAAGAGGGATTGCAGGCATGTACCTTCCTGGCTCCTTTTCTTTCTTCTGTTTCCCACCTACCAAACCATTCCAATAGACGTGTGTGTACACTGACCGGCATATGCACACGTACCTATATAAAATCTTATGTGTAGCCATCTGTATTTATAGGAAACTAAACATAAGTCCATTCTGATGTCTCCAGCTCCAATCCGTTGTCACAGGGGTCATTCTGGCCTTAGTGCCTGGTTTGTCTGTCATCTTCCACCACACCAACAAAAAGCTAGGCTTCTCTCTACTTAAATGTTTGATTCCATTATAGATGTACAGTGGCTCAGAATTGTTAACCCTTTCACCATGATTTAATTCTAAGTATTTAATTAATATTCATTGATTTATTTTTAGCCATGAATTATTTAGAAGTTTCATTTTTAATTTCAAAACACAGGCCTTGTGAGCTCCCTTTCTGTGGTTGAGTTCTGATTTCCTGACACTGTGGTCTGAAGATGTGTCCTGTGTGATGTTGACTCTCTGGGATGTTTTGAGATTTCCTCTGTGCGTTAATATATGCTCAATTTTGGTGATTACAAAAAAATGTATAATTTTTTGGTACATCTACTCTATGCCATTAAAAAAGTCATTATGAAAATGTAGAAAGTACACAAATGTTTGAGATAATGTGAAACAAAAAAAAAAAGAGAACACTAAACACATGCAATGTTGGCGGCAATGTGGACTATTCCAGAATGAGCAAAAATGGAAGTATTGATGCATCATGGTGGGACTCTAGGTAATCTTTTTCCCCTTCTCAAAATTGCATTTAATGTTGTCTTGTTGTTTCTATAATTCTAAAACTTTAAAAAGGTGTCCCAGAAAAAATTGGTCTGATAAATTAACAAAGGAACACAAGTGTTTAATTCTACAGACATTTTTTGAGCCCCTGCTTTGTGTTGGGCACTGAGCTGGATCCTAAGGACTCAGGAATAAGAAATCAGGGTCACTTTCTTTAGAGACTCTTAGATCAAGAGGCACAGACCAGGCACAAGCAATTCCTTCACAAGGCAGATAGCGACCCCTACACAAGGGGTCCCAGAGAGCTCCGTCCATGGTACAGCTGGAAGACAGGATTTGGAGAAATTAATTTAGATTCAGCAGGGAGGAAGGGGTATGCAATGTCCTTGAGGGAGTGGTGGGAACCACAGCGGATCTCAAGGATCCCTGTGTGGACACAGGGAGGGGCTATAGGCAAAGGGGAGACCTTGAATGATAAAAAAAATGATGTGTGTATAAGACTTTATAACTTACAGAATGTCCCAACGCACACACACCCATGCACACACACAATCTCATTGCTATTTACCTACCTCTATGCTATTTACCCTGTGAGGTAGATATTACTATTTTTATCCCTTTTTTTTTTTTTCAGAGTTGGAGGCTGAGGTTCAGAGAGGGGAAGCAACTGTTCAAGGTTATACAACTAGTAAGTGACAGAGCCAGGACTCAGAGACTAGTTTCCCAGCTCCAGCTGGCGGTTCCTTCAGGTAAACCCCGTAGAAAACACCTGCGTTTTGCATTGCACTTAGAGCCATAAAAATGGTTCCGTGAAGCCACCCCATTCAGCAGATGGCCTCTCAAGGAGGGGCCACTGTGAAAACAGAAACTGAGGACCAGCTGCCCTTTCCCATCCAAATGAAAAAAAAAAAAATACAGTGCATACCTTTTGGTATATCAACACCATGAAAATGATGATTTAAGAGATCATAAGACTTGAAAGATGAAAAAGTGGCCCAGGGAAAACATTCCAGGCTGAGGGAGGAGAACACGCGAGGGCCTTGGGATAGAAAGGAGCTGGAGGCCTTGGCAGCATCGAAAGCCTGAAGTGAGCAGTGTGGCTGGGAGCAGGCAGGTGGTGGCAGGGGTGAGGTCGGCAGGGGCCAATTTATCAATAACTAAACTAGAAATAAAAGTGAATAATAACTAAATTGCATTACAAGAGCCAATTACCCCTCCAGGCTCCTACCCACCCCCCACCCCCCACCCCCATAAAGGATGAACCATCGTTGACTTCATCCTGAACTGATCTGAAGTCTGAAGGACAACTCGACATTAATTTGCCAGTCCCCTGGCGTTCCTGCTTCCCGGCTGCCCTGGCCTCAGCCCCTGGTTCCCCAGGAGCGGGTGGTAGCATCGAGGTTCAGCGTTCAGGGGAGATCGCGGCTGGAAGGCCTGCCTCATCACAGGCATGCCCAACTGCTAGCTCCCGCTTCTGGCTTCTGTCCTTGGGGGCTCCTGAGAGGATGTGGAGTTTGGTGGTGTAAGCGGGCCAGGCACAGTGTGCCTATACGCCCCTCCCTGTTAGCTGTCCCTGGACCAGCTACGACTCTGGGTGCCTCTGAATTTGCATCTGTGAAAATGGGGACAATCACTAGATCGACCTCATGGTGCGGGGGTCACTTTAAATAAGAGAATAGGTCACTTTAAGCACTTGGCTTTGAGCCTGGCACATGATAAGCACTTAATAAAAGTGAGCCCCATTTCTGCTCCGCTACCACGGCTGGGTAAATGATAACCAGGATGGTGGTCGGTGGTCTGTAGCCTCTAGGGAGGGGCCTTTACGTGGGGAGCGCCCTCCCTCCCGGCAGCCTCGCCCTTCTGGCCTGGCCAAGGGCAGTGCCAAGGGCAGCCGCGGAGGAAGCAGCTGCCGGGCAGAGCACCACCCCCACCCCGTCGTTGTGCGCAGATCCTTCTGAGCGTCCAACTTCATTTCCACTTCAATTTTATCAGCGGCCGGCTTGTGGGGTGCGGGGGCCGTGCTGTGCAGGAGATAGGAGGCCGTCCCTGACACGAATTAGCCCGGAGATTGCCCGATACACTTTCAGCCGCGGCTTCAGCGCCCACGCTCTCTACCCTGCACCTCCTTTGTGTCGCCCGGCCTCTTTCGGCCTCACCGCTCCATTCCCCTTGCGCTGCCGGGCGTGGGGGAGGGGGGAGGGCAAGTTAGCTCCTCTGCCTTTGGCTACGTTGCCCGAGGGTGCCCACTCCCAGGTCACCCTGGAGCCACCCTGGGGACGCAGGTGCCGGAGCACCTCCTCCTCCTTGAAGCCCCTCTGGCTTTCCCACAGCGGGGTAACTAAGGAAGCGCTTTGGTTGTTGGGGGTGGGGGGTGTCCTAAGCGGGAACCTGTCCCTGAGCAACGCTTTGTAAATGCCATTCCATGTCATCTTCCCAAGAAGTCTGAGGAATGAGGTTGTAAAGGAAAATTGAGGCTCAGAGAGGCAGCGATACTCACTCAAGGTCACAGTGCGTTTTAGTGGTCTGGCCAGGATTTGGACCCAAATCTGTTCATTCTGGAGCATATGTACACAATCACTATTTTACCCCTTTTCTTACTGTAAAGTCAAGAGAATTAACTACAAGAGAGGAGGCCATGTTAATGGTAGCCATGGTGCCATTCAGAGTTTCCAAAGAGGAGGGGGTAATGACTTCCTCCCACTCCTGCCCCCTGTGCCCTGCACCAGGACACACCCCCTCCCAAGGTCCCACTCCGCTTTCCCTCACAATCCCCACTATCACTGCAGGGTTGACCCAGAGAAGACAGTTTGCTGCGTTCCAGCCAGACTAATGGCCGGGGCCCAGAAACTGGCTGTGGGACCCAGGGGGTCTCCCCAGCCCCTCACTAGGGCCTGGGGGAAGGGAGTCAGGCCTGTCCAGCTCCTCACCTCCGCTTCCGGGGTGCTGCTGGGGAAAATTTATGTCCCTCTCAGGTTTGGGAACCAATCCCACACTAAAAAGAAAGAAGGAAGAGAGAAAGAAATTATTTTAATTTTTTTTAGGTCCAGAAATGAAGCAGAAGTGAGTAAATTTTAATGAAACGGTGCAAAAATGACATCATTTACTCAGAAATCATTAATTTGTCAGCATTAATATTTCAGCTACAACATTGCCTGTCATTTTGTGCCTGCAATGACTGATAAATCTATAAAAGCGTGCTGCTAATTTACTGAATATTTATGTGCAGTGTCATTTGCAGAGTAAGAATGGAATTTATTTCGTGCCGAGTTCTGCGGGAGAACATTCCCCACAAACCTTCACCCTGGTGGGTGGGGGGAGGGCAGGGGAGACTCCAAACTTCCTGGAAAACTGGTGACAGGATGAAGACAAAGGGTGCCCCAGGGCTCAGGTCCCGGCTCCAGTGCCCTAGGAGGGGACCACCTCTCTCTGGCTCTGCTGGTGCAAAGGCAATTTTGGAATGCCCTTCTCACCCATCTTGGCAAGTCCAAATTACACCTCTCCTCCATGTTTCTGCTCTCAGGAAGGCACCACAGACGCTGCTGCCCCTGCAGGGCTGTGGGGCGGGCCCTTAGCAGACAGGAGGGGAGCGCAGGTGGACTCCAGGTCCTCGGTGAGTTACTAGGAGAAGGGATCAGACAAGAGGTTAAGTGCTGGATATGGGAGTCAGGCAGCCTGAATTCCAATTCTGGCCCTGTGACTGGTCTTGGAAGTCTGGGTCTCAGTTTCCTCATCTGGAACATGGGGACACTACTAGTACTTGTTCCTAGAGACCGAGGATGAACTGAGCTAAGTGTGTAAAGGTAGAGCTGAAGACTCAGGAAGCAGTCCCTTCTGCTGTCTTTGGAGGAATCACTGCCACAGTCCCTGCTCCTGAAGTGCCCCTTATGTGGGTCCCTTTCCCCACAGGTGAGGAGCAGGAGGCCCGGAGGCCCTGTCCGCACATTCCTGAGAGGGGCATGACCCCTCAACAAGGCTCCTTGCTCCCCTTTATGGGTCTGCCTCCCCAGCATCAAAGGAGAGCCCATCCCCTCCCTCCGCTCCCTCCTCATTTCCACACGCTTGAGTGACCAGAATTCTGGAGCATTTTTCCAGAAGCAGCTTCTTGAAGCCCTAGCTGGTGCTTCCTGGACCTGGGAGCTGTTGGAGGAGAGGAGGACTGTCCTTTGAAATGCCTCCATTTCACAGAGAGCAAGATCAAGGCTCCGAGAGGGGCACCGGAGCCCGATGACCCCTGGCCCCCACTTCCCCATCCCGACAGGAGCACAAATCACAAGCCTTCATGGAGTCTTTGCACAATTGTGCTCAATTTCCTGCCTGAATGGCACAGGGCCTGACCCTCTGCAGGTGCTCAGGAAATGTTCGCGGGATCAATAAAGAACAGCTAAATCTCACACTTTCTGAGAGCGCTTTGTCTCCTCCCTCCCCTCTGCTCCCCACACTCCATCAGGGACCGATTCCAGTGGTGTCCTCCTCTGTAATGCCTTTCAAATTGTTCCTTTTCCTTCTTTGTCACTGCCTCTGCTCCACCAGAGTCCTCCAGTAATGCTTTCCTGGCCCGCTGCACTAATCTGCTCACAGATCTCCCTGCCTCCACTTCCCCGCTCTGATGCAGTGGCGCAGAGTGGCCCAGCTTCCTAAGGAGCGTCCTGAGAACGCCATCCGCCAAGTCAAAGAGCTCCAGTGGCTCCCCACTGCCGGGTGGTGTGGGGGATGGCATCACTGTGCCCTTCCAGGTCCATCACGCCCTGCTCCTCTGCTGACTCTCTGGCAGACCGGCCCACTATGTAACATACATGCCCATGCTTTTCAGTCTCCAAACCCTTGTTGTCCCTTTTGCTGCATATCCCTCCGTTCAGCCAAATCCAAGGACCATCTTTCAAGGACCATTGCAACCACTCCAGAAAGCTTCCTGACCCCCTCAGAAGATTCCTCCTCATTCCAGGGAAGGCCAAGGCCAGGGAGCCAGCTTCCCTTCCAGGTGGAAAACCTGTCAGCTCTAGGAGGGAGGGGCACCCAGCTGTCCCCCCTGAGTTCAGGGGAGAACACTAGACAGGCAGTCAGGGGACCTGGGCTCTCATTCGCCCAGTTTAGCACTGTGTGCCCTTGACCTTGCCATACTCTATGACATGGGCTGGCCCAGCTCTCTCCTGTCCAGACTGAGTCTGTGGTGCTCACGGCCGCACCCGGCACTGAGCATAGTGCCCGGCACACAGTTGTTGCTCTGTAAATACTCATTGAAGGACCTCCCTGCCCGGGTTCTGAGCTTCTGTGACTTGGTCTTGTCCAGGCCGACCTGCGGAGGCACACTGAGGGAGACAGAGGGGAATGACACTGAAGAGCAACGCCCTTCGCATAAACGATGTTATTTAACGCTCACAGTTGCCTGGTGAGCTGGCCTTTCTCGTCCCCATTGCGCAGGTGAGGAAGGTGATGCTGGAAGGTTGTGGGACCTGCTCAGGCCTCACACCCGGGCCGTTGGCTCCGAATCCCTTGCCCTCCCTGCTGTGTCCAAACTTTCCTTTGCTCTTAGAATAAACCCCAAGTCTTTGTGGCCTTCGAGGTCCTGCACGATCAGGCCCCCGGACTCTCTCCAAGTTCACTGTCCCCTGAGTGAGAACTACACTGCTCCTTCGACAGTCTAGACTTAATCCCACCTCTGGGCCTTTGCACTTGTTTCCTCTGCCTGGGAAGTTCATCCTTAACCATCCAGGTCTCAGCTCCGATGTCACCTTCTCAGAGAGGCCTCCCTGGCCCACCCAAACTAAAATAAGTTTCGTTTCCCTCATCCTCCACCTGCAATGGTCTTACACATCTGTGGCCTGTTTGCCATCGGTGTCCTCCACCAGGGCAGGGACCTCTCCGCCTGGCTCATCCCGGAGGGCCCAGCACCTGGCTAAGAGTGGCCGTGGGTTAGATGGATCTATGCTTCGTGGCTCTGCCTGGATGTGTTTTACTGGGAGCTCCCATCTTCCAGGAAAAGCAGTCGGGGCTCTGGGGCTGGTAGAGAGGGAAGAGCGGTTGGAGGCAGGATATGGTAATTTGGGGACACCAGGGATAGAGGTGCAGCCAGTTCCCAGAAGCTGGATCCAAGAGAGGCTAAAGCTGGGAGGCGCCTTCCTACCCTTGTCCTCACTGCCCCCACCCCATGCCTCACACTCATTTCCTTCCCCGAGTCAGTCTCATTTGCTTTCCCTAAAAGCCGCTGGAGGAGCCAATATGTACGTGATGAATATTTCATCTCCTGAGCGTGGGCTTGCGGGAGAGCTGTGATCACCCGGAGAGGGAGCGCTGCTGTCCAGCCATGCCTGGGAAGGGGGGGGCCTGAGAAGGGAGCTGGTAATAGTCTCAAAGATGCAGGTTCCAGGGCCCACTCCCTTGCTTCTGTGGACACCCTTGGCATTAGGAGGCTCAGACCTGGTGGGGCAGCCCTAAATCTGGGCACCCATACTCCGTGGTCTCTGGGGCCCCCAGTCCTTCTTGGGGTTCACCTCTGGCTAAAGCAGACTTTGCCATTAGATCAGAGGCTCAAGTTGCCCAAGCCAAAGATTCAACGGGCATGGTAATGGCCAAAGGTGTGGAGTCTGTCCCGGTCGTTATATACAGTGGCTTCTTAACTAGACTCCTGCAAATTGTCTCACCCAAGGGACTAAGCCTGGGAAACTGCAGTCTGAGACAGAAAGGAGGGCACAGAAAAAGCCCTCGGCAGTAGGGAAGGGTGAGGAGTATTGGTAGTCAGTCTCTCCTAAACCTGTATGTCTCGCCCATCCTAACCCCTCCATCTCGATCTCCCCTCCCCTCGCCCATGGCCACAGCATCCTCGCAGGGACGGTCCAGCTGAGCTTCTCCCTCTCTGGAGTCTGATGGTCCTGGCTGCCAGTTCTCTGCTCCTTTACCAGTTGAGTGACCTCTGACCCTCTCAGAGCCTCAGTTTTCCTGTTTGAAAAATGGTGTTGGTCCACCTCTTGGCAGTGTGGTTCAGAAAGGCCAGCAGACTGCCGGGCACATAATAAGTACTCAAAGGATTTAGTGTTTGCACCCCCTACACACGTGCACGCACACGCATGCACACTGCACACAAAGCACCACTGTTACAGTTAATCTAGCGTCCACCTCTGGTGGGAAAACAAAGGACCCAGGTTCTCTCCTCTTTCTGTACCTGTCGGTCCCCTTGCTGGCCACCCCACTCCACAACCTTGGGCCTCCGCTAAGGAACTGGGGTGGTGGAGGGAAGGAAGGCACCGTGCTTCCTGGACCTCAGCCGGCCCTGGATCCGGATGACCCCCTGCCCCCAGCCCCAAACCTCTGTAGCCGGCTCCTGGCCCTCCCCCACTGGCCAGGAGCAATCCCATCACTCTCATCCCCACCCACCACATTACCCTCTGAATACTCTCATTATACCATTACTAATTAGGGCTGCTCAGCAAATTGGCGGCTGCATTAGAGGGAGACAGTGTGCGGGAGCATATGGCATAATATCGTATTAATGAACACTCTAAATTCAAACCCGGGTCAGCTGCTCGCTTCTTACCGGTGTCACCCACGCTAAAGGGAGGGAGGGGGAAAAAGCAGTCAACCTTTCCCTCGCTTTCCTTGCCACTCTCCAAACACACATTCCCCAGCATGGGCTGGGCTGGCAGAGGTTTTTATTGTATCTGGCAAACGGAGAGAGAAATAAGAGTCTGGGCTTCCACGGGATCTTCAGAAGGAGCCCTCTTTCCTTCCCGTGTACAGTAGACACTTAGCGTGGTTGAGAGAAATAATGATTAATAATAACCAGCCAGGGCCTGGAGCCAGACTTTTCATCCAGATTACCTCAGTCTCCCAATATCCCTTGGAGAGGGTCTCAGCACAGAGGGGCCAGCTGAGGGCCACAGAGGTCTGTCTGGGAGCTTTTTTGGGGTCACAGGGTGGCAGAGCTGGAGAGTCAAACTTGAGTCTCTCTGCTTTTTTTTATTATAAAGATGTTATGTATTTATTTTTAGAGAGTGGGGAAAGGAAGGAGAAATGGGGAGACAAACGTCCATGTGTGGTTGCCTCTCGTGCGCCCCCTACTGGGGACCTAGCCTCAACCCCGGCATGTGCCCTGACTGGGAATTGAACTGGTGACCCTTTGGGTCACTGGGTGGCACTCAGTCCACTGAGCCACACCAGCCAGGCAAGTCTCTCTGCTTTTGAAAGCACACTTTTCCCTCTCTGGGGGCAGGTGGAGGGAAGCTCAAGAAAATCCCAGCACAAGGCCCTTCTTCATCCCTGCCACCCTCGTTTACAGTCCAATAGCACCCACAGAGCGCCAAAGTCTCTGGTTTTACCAGGAGTGGGGTGATCCGGGAGGTCTGAATTCACCCCCCAGTGAATTCAGAGACAGAACTCAGACAAGCTTCCTTACCTTCAAGTCCCTGGGGTGATGCTGAGAATTTGGCTTATGGAGCTCAAACTGGCAACCCGTGGGGGGAACACGGATCCTTGCTTTTCTTCTTCTCTCTCCCTCTGCTCTTTCCCGTGTTCCCCAGGAACGAAGAATGATGACTTCACAGTCTGGCCTGTGAGACTCGGAGGGGCTCTCCTGTGTGCCCGAGTCTTGGGAGGAGGAGGTGAGGGAGAGGCGTTTGTGAGTGGGGGCCACGTTGGGGTCAGTCTGAGGAGGCCTCAAAGGAAAGGTGAGCCCCAACCAAGTCTGCTGAGTGGAATGGAAAGACCCAAACTAAAAAAAAAGAGTTTGTGCCTCCATGGCGGCTGCAGAAGGACAAAAAGCCGAAAAGCTTCCTTCTGCCCTCTCCCCAGGCAGCAGGGCAGGGGTTGGGGGGAGCAGGTCTATTGATGGCGGTTCTCAACCTGTCCAAGGCATCCTGGCTCTGACCGGTGTGAGCTTGAAAGGGCCTCCCCATGCCATCCGTCTTGCCATCTGCTGATGCCAATGACCCTCTAACAGAAGCAGGGCTCCTGAGCTCATCATTCCTCGTTTCATCTCCAAACAACGGGCTCTTCCAGTCCTTGCCTGCAGAGCCCAGAGACTGGAGTGGGGGGACGGGCTGGTCCACTAGAGCGTGGGCCGCCCAACTCTGCCCAGGCTCCTCCTGGCCTTGCTCAGAGCGCCCTTGACTCTGGCCTTCCCTGGAAAGCCTTCCCTATCACCACAGAGCTCTTGGCATCGAGTGTCTTCAAGACTCATTTTATATATTGTCCCCAGTTGAGGACAGTCTCTCTCTCTCTGTCTGTCTCTCTCCTTCTCTCTCAGAAGGGTGGGGTGGGAGAGCCTGGCCAGATCCCAAAACAAACCAAACAACCCCTCCGACCTCTGTCCACCCCTCCCCCACTTAGGGAGCTCAGCGCCCTAGCAGGAGGGCCCCTTTTCAGCGTCTCCCCGTGCATGGGTACTCTCAGCTAGGAGTCACGGTGGGTTTCAGCCCCAAGGGATACACAGTGCAGACCTCTTCTGGCACCTTCTCTGGCTTCGATCTTCGTGAATCCAGTTCCCGACATCATCCCTGTCTTCCTCACCCATGCTGTGACAATCAGAGGGTATTTCTGGTGCATGAAAGGGTAGACACATTGTTTGGGGGACGCTTGTTAGAGCACTGGAGCCCCCAGAAGAAGTCCCTCCTTTCCCAAGTCTGACAGGGCCATGGGGGTGCTCTCCACCTCGGGGTGTATGTGCTGTGTCTGGGGAAGAGGGAGGGATTAGGAACGGTGTCCTGCTGACTGTTGTCAAGCGCCCCAGCCTGGAACCAGGGAGAAGCCACCTGAGTTTTAATGTAAACCTGGTTGCTGCAGGGCTCTAGAAGTGAGTGCCTTCTCTATTTCCTTTTCCATCTGTGAAATGGGTGTGTTCAAGTAGCTAAGCCAAGCCTGGGGGAGGCTTCTGTGAAAGACCCCCCTGCTGAGGCATGAGGCTCTGACCAAGCTGAGCTTCATCGCCCTTCTCGTTCCCAGTCGGCTCCATGGGAAGGAGTGTCCTGGGTAAGTGATTGCCCCTCGCCTTATGCTGGCTATTGCACACGTGTGGAGACTGGGGGTACCCCCACAATGCTGCACCAGACTAGAGGTGAGGGGCCTTAGAGGACCGCCAGGAGGCACAGAAGGTCCCCTTTCCCACAGACCTGCAGCCCCTGGGAGCCGAGACCTGTAAGGACATCGGCACAGGACCATCCCAAGTGCACAAGCCACCCCCAACCCCAGCCACCCAGCTGCCCCGGCCCATGCCTGGTGCTCTGCCATCCCTGAGCTCTGCCCACTGCCACTCACGCTACTGCCGTCATAGGGTTATTTTCCTTTGTCTCTAGAACCCAAAGATCCTTTCCTTCCTCCCCATAGCTCTCTCAGCAAGGAAGCCCGGGAGGAGTAAATAAGTGTTGCCCCTCCCCGCCCAGCCCTGAGCAGCCTGGCAGAACAAGGGGGTGTCATCAAGCTGCGGATGCCAATTACTTAATGCACCCTTCCCAAACCATAGCCACCACCAACCCCCCTCCTCTCACAGCTAGAGCCCCCGCCCCCTAGTAGGGGAGTAAACAAGCCCAGGAAAGGTGTTGGCTGGTGTCTGGGTTTTAGAAACAGCTTGTCAGGACGTGCCTGGGTGTGGGGACACCCCCCCACGCCATCTCTCCAGAGGCAGTAATGCAGCTCTTTGTTGAGGTATCAGCTGTGTGTGTAAAACCAAGATTTCAAGGAGGTTGGGCCTCTTCCCCAATGAACAGGGGCTGAGCCAGAAGGGAGCAAAGAGGTCATTTCTTCAGAAACTTGAACTTGGGATCCAGAGACATGGGCTGACTGGCCCAGCAGGACAGAGCCCCAGGTCTGGGTAAAGTGCACTTTCCACAAGGGACCCCTGTAGGGTTCTGTTCAGGGTCACCCTAAACAGTAGAACCCCAAACTCATACTTGGCGCACAGTCTTGTCCCACTGGCGCTGTGTCAAGGGCGAGAACAGGACTGGCTCCATCACTTGGACTCCATGCCATTTGGGATAGCATTCCATTTGCCATCATAAGGGCAAAATGGAAAGGCAGGGTCCCTTGTTCAAAATGATTGAGACTTCTAAGACAGCTACAGAAGAACATTAAATGGGTAAGCTATCTGAATGTGGGGTCCTGGGCATGCATCCCCAGCCCTTAAACCTGGCCCCGGTCTGGGACTGGGGCAGTCCACTCTCTGCAACTGTGAAGGCCTTGGGGAGAATCCCTGTGTACTCTCTAGAAGCCTCCCTGCCTGGAGTCAGGGTTCTACAACCACAGTAGCCCCACCACAGCCCCTGCCAGGTGCGGTCAGCACGGCTGACACCCAGAATCAGGGAGCTGGGGACCAGATTGGCTCTGGCAGGGGAGTGGCACACGGTCTGGCATCTAAGGGAAAAGCTGCCCAGAGCCAAGGCCATGTGGGTTTCAAAAGAGTGCAGGGGCCAGGGTTTCCTGGGGGACAGTGCAGGGGTGTGTTTCTTCAGCATTGCCATGTGTCTTGTCGAAGGCATGGGCCACGCAGGTGTCATCCCCTCCCTTGGGCACATCATGTGTATACAGGGAATGCCTGTGCCTGGTGTTCCTTATGGGCACGGGCTGCACACACACTATGTGCATGCAGGGCCCAGGTACGGGGGGCCAGCTCACCCTCCCCGTCCCTGCTGCCCGCACTGGTGCCCTGGCCTCTGTTATGGAGGGCACGTTCCTATCCTCGGGCATTCTGCATTGGAATTCAGGCCCTTGCCAGCCTGTTCCCTGCTTGCTAACTATAAACTATCTGATTTATATTCATTAACCAGTACTAGACAGCGGCAGGCGCAGCAAACTTCAGTGGGGGACATGCCTCCATTGACAGGCGGACTGCATTTCAGTTAATTAAGGGGCTGTAATTGTTGTCCAGGACAAGGGTCCCCAGGGCACAGGCTTTGTAAATAACTACCCTCCACTGCCCCCTCCTCTCACCCCACTCCTCCCTCCCTCCAGCCCTCCTTCCCAGGCCTCAGAAGCCAGGTAAAGGGAGCTGGGGCAGGAAAGAGGACTGTGGATAGGTGGGGGCGGGGTGGAGGACCCAGATGCGGGGGAT
>PVKM010006204.1:0-45050 GCA_004027735.1 Carollia perspicillata
CCCACTTATTGATCTTCCTCTTCTCCTTCTGGTACCCCTATAATTCAGATGTCGGAATGGTTAAAGATGTCCTGGAGGTTCCTAAGCCTCTCCTCATTTTTCTGAATTCTTGTTTCTTCATTATTTTCTGTTTGGTTGTTTCTTTCTTCCTTCTGGTCCACTCCATTGATTTGAATCCCAGTTTTCTTTCCATCACTATTGATTCCCTGTGCATTTTCCTTCATTTCACTTAGTGTAGCCTTCATTTGTTCATCTAACTTGTGACCAAAATCAACCAATTCTGTGAGCATCCTGATCACCAATGTTTTAAACTGTGCATCTGATAGGTTGGCTATCTCTTGGTCACTTAAAAGAATTGGCTTTGGGGCTTTGAGCTGTTGTGTTTGAGTCATATTTGGTCAGGTGGTACCTGTTACATACATGTGGCAGAGCCTTAGGTGTTTACCAAGGCAGGGCAACCTAGTCGCCAGGTTGTGACCCTGTCTGTGGAGGCGGGGTCAGAGAGGGAACAATGGCACCTATTCCACACTCTCTTGGATTTCGTCTCCTCTGCTGCTTCCCACAAGCAAACTGTCCCCCCCTGGCGCTGGTTCCCAGGTGGGCGGGCCTATGCACGCTCTGGGACCTTGTGGGTCTCTCCAATGAACTCTCCTGTGAGGCTGGGAGTCTCTCCCATCACCTTTTCCTTTGGTGTTTTCAGGCTTTATTTCCTATTGCTGGGGCCCTGGGCTGCACGGTCCATCTCACTGCCAGTTCTTGACTAGTTTGTCTGTGCTAGAATGTGTGGCTGCCAACGGGCAACTGCCCTTCCCATTTCTTCCCTGAGTCTGTGAACAGGGCGCCGGCACCACCTGCGCTCCCAGTCTGCCAGCCACAGCCTTTTCCTGCCACGTTCCCTCTCCATTGACCACTGACTCCTCCCCTCTTACTGGTCTGGTTGAATGGTTGTCGTACTTCTGTAGTTCAATTTTCTGTTTTGGTTGTGTTATTTTTTTGTAAATATTTGTTGTCCTTAATTTTGGTTGTGTGAGGAAGCACAGTGTTTCCATCTACGCCTCCATCTTGGCCGGAAGTCAAAATTGGTGAATTTTTGTGTAGCCATTTTAATACTGAAGATGGGAGAAAATACCCAACATTTTTGAAATATTATGCTTTATTATTTCAAGAAAGGTAAAATTGCAACTGGAACACAAAAGATTTGTGCAGTGTATGGAGAAGGAACTGTGACTGATTGATTTGTCAAAAGTGGTTTGTGAAGTTTCATGCTGAAGATTTCATGCTGGATGATGCTTTATGGTTGGATAGATCAGTTGAAGTTGATAATGACCAAATTGAGACATTAACTGAGTACAATCAATATTATACCACATGGGAGATATTGACATGCTCAAAACTATCCAAATGAATAAAGTTATGGTGAAAAATGAAAAATGTGTCTTTTATTTTACACAAAAAAACTAAATGGACTTTTTGGCCACAATATTTTTGGGGACAAAGACAAAATTTGAAATGAATTGTAACAATAGCAAAGTTTTACACTCTTTTCTACTTATTTTAAAAATCTACTTGTTGTTTGTGTGCATAAGTGTGAATGTGTGTATTAAAGATCTAATATTAATGGATAGATTTTTACTACAAACCATTGAGATATGAATAAAATAAATAAAACCTACCTAAAAATATTCCTCTTCCTGTTCAAACAACAATGTCACTTACAACCACTACTGCACAACCATAAACACAGTCATACTACTCCTGGGAGACAGATGAATGGTGAAAAGGAGAATGTATCTGGGATGGCCAGAAGTTCATTATTATAACCTCAGTGTACTTTGTTCTAAGGAATCATTTTTTCCCACTAGCTCATGAAACCTTTAAAGTCGAGAACTGTGTATTGTAAACAATATCAGATAAAATGCCCGGACCCTCACAAATCCTCAATAACCACTTTTTGAAAATGTATTTTCCTTTCCCCTCTAAAATCTCAATTTGATTTCATATTGCACTAAAAATAGCATCCACAATAGTCCTTTTTTGCTGTTATATCAAATTAACACAAAGATAGTGGCTTAAAATAACACAAATTTATAAACCTTCTGTTCTAAATGTCAGAAATCCTCCTAACCCAGGTATTAGTAGGGCTTCCTTCATTCCTGAAGGCTCTCAGGGATAATCTGTTTTCTTTCCTCTTCCAGCTCCCAGGGGCACCCACAATCCTTGGCTCTGGCCTTTTCTTCCTCCATCTTCAACCCAGAAACTCCCTGATTCTTCTTCTAGTCATGTTGTCTGGAAAGATTCTCTTCTTTTAAGGATTCATATGATTAGACAGGTCTACCTGTATACTCCAGCACATCTCCCTGTAATGTAACATATTCACAGATCATGTGATTATGTGTGAGATTACAGTTTGGAGATTTTGGGGAGACTATTACACAGCATCCAAATAAAAACAAAACAAAGCAAAATGGTATCTTTAAGTTCTTAGACTTAATCCAGGATATTCTACTATGCTTCACTTCAGTCTTGAAATTTGTAGCAAAGGACCAGAACAACAAGGAGATTTGGAGTTCTTTCAATCAATGGGATATTTTAAAGAATATGATGTTTATCTTAAAGGAAAAGAATACCTATAGTTAGGGGTGGAATGGGTTGCGCTTTGAGGAGACACAAGATGATTACATCTTCAAAATAACATAAAGTCCAATATTATGTGTAATCAGAGGACAGAATAGGATTAATTAACTTTAGGGAAGCAGCTTTTGGCAGAAATTGAGGCAGAGCTGTGTGGACATTATTGATATTTTTAAATTCAACAGGCGGGAAATGGCATGGATGATGATATAGTCTTTCATTTTTTTATTTTTAAAAATGTTTTATTGTTTATGCTACCCCAACACTAGAGTTGTCCCAATTTTCCACTTTTGTCTCCCTCTACCCAGTCCTCCTCTGCTTCCATAGTCAATTCCCACACTGTTGTCCACATCCATGGGTCCTACCTATATGTTCTTTGACTAACCTCTTGACCTTCTTTCAACCAGTCCCCACTTTTTTCCTCCCCTCTTACAGCTGTCAGTCTATTCCATGATTCCATGCCTCTGATTCTATTTTGCTCACTAGTTTATTTTGTTCATTAGATTCCTCTCATAAGTGAGATCCTATGGTATTTGTCTTTCACTGACTGTCTTTTTTCCCTTAGCATAGTTATCTCCAGTTCCATTCGTGCTGTTTCAAAAGGTAGGAATCCCTTCTTTTTTTCTGATGTGAATATTCCATTGTGTAGTAGTACCACATTTTCTTGTTTTTGTTTTTATTTTTTTAATCCACTCATATACTTACTGATGGACACTTCAGCTGTTTCTAAATCTTGGCTATTGTAAATAGCTCTGTTATGAACATGGGGGTGTATAAATTCTTTTGAATTGGTGTTTCAGGATTCTTCTGGTATATTCCCAGTAGTGGAATCACTGGGTCAAAAGGCAGTTGCATTTTTAAGTTTTTGAAGAAATTCCATACTGTTTTCCACAGTGGCTGCACCAGTCTGCATTCCCCGCAACAGTGCACTAGGGTTCCCTTTTCTCCACACCCTCACTGGCGTTTGTTGTCTGTTGATTTATTAATGATAGCCATTTTGGAAGATGTGAAGTTATTTCTCAATGTGGTTTTGATTTGCATCTCTCTGATGGCTAGTGATGTTGAGCATTTTTTATATGTCTATGGTCCATATCTGTACATCCTCCTGAGAGAAGTGTCTATTCAAGTCCTTTGCCCATTTTTAAATTGGATTGTTCATTTTTTGTTGTTGAGTCATATGAGCTCTTTATTATATTGTGGAGATTAAATCCTTATTTTACATATCTGTGGTTATAGGAGATCGTTCTGTGTGGCTTGGGCCCAGCTCCCACTCAGAAAGGCCAGTGGAGGCCAGGCTGGTATAGCTCAGTGGATTGAACACAGACTGTGAACCAAGGGGTCACTGGTTCAATTCCCAGTCAGGGCATATGCCTGGATTGTGGGCCAGGTCCCCAGTGGGGGCCACATGAAAGTCAACCACACATTGACATTTCTCTCCCTCTCTTTCTTCCTCCCTTCCCCTCTCTCTAAGAATAAATAAATAAAGTCTTTAAAAAAAGGCCATTGGAAAGCAAAGTCTGGTACATAGGACCCATGTCCATGGATAGGTTCTCCTGTGGGGAATCAGGCCTGCACTGTACCTAGGCTGCTTTGAGAGTTGCTTTTTCTAAAACTCCCTCACCCTGAATTGAGGCAGCAAACATTTACTGCATATCTTTAAAGTAACTTCCTAAAATCTGTGCTAAACCTTCCAAGGATGAATGTAACAAGTTTAACCACTTGTCCTTTTACATTTGCAAATATCCTTCTTTTTTTGATGTAATTAGCAACATCCTCTCCTTTGTTTTCTCTAAAAGGTAACCACCCAAAGTGAACCTTTGCATAGTAAATGAGGACCATCCTCAATGTAAAGTGCCCAGAAAAGCAATGAAAGGTTGTCAAGGCAAGGGTCAGCATGCTCTCCCCTTGAGAGAGTGGCCATGCTGTCCCTTTTCCTTCACAAGACTCAGTAGTCTCTGTGAAATTGTCTCTTCTCATCCACAACACCATGGACACTGCTTGCCAGTGTCCACATCATCTGACAAATATGTTCTCTCACAAAATTGGTACCATTTCCATTCTGATGATAGTTTCTTTAGCTGAGAAGAAACTTTTTAATTTGATATCGTCCCATTTGTTTATTTTTTCCTTTATTTCTCTTGGCCTAGGAGATATACTGGCAAAAATACTGCTACACAAGATACATGAAATTTTATGGCGTATGTTTTCCTTTAGGATTCTTATGATATCATGACATATATTTAAGTCTTTTATCCATTTTGAATTTATTCTGGTGGGTGGTGTAAGATGGTGACTTAGTTTCTTTTTTTTTTTTTTTTTGCATGTACCAGTCCAGTTCTCCCCACAGCATACAGTGGAACAAAATCAGATATGGGGAGTCTTTTAAAGGAGCTTTGAACACTAGATGAGGGATTGGAGGAGATGAACTCTCAAATTCCATTTAACCTTCAGAGTCACTGATTCTATGACTTAGAATTCTATTCATGAGTTTTGAGTACCTCCAACTGCATGCAGCTAGAGCCAGCCAATTCCCCATATTTTTACTGAGGAGTCATCTTTTTGTCCTTATGGAATATACATCTAAAGATGCCAAATTAAGAATTGGTGAAGGAAGTGGTAGAGTTTAGATGTGTCTTAGAAGAGGCAGTGACTTGTTAATACTAAGAAAATAAAACCAATATGCATAGGCAGAATACAAGTTTTAAAATGTTATGCAAATATTTAAAAATATTCTCTGGCATATTCAGACATAAAAACTAACAAATTATAGAGCTTAAGTATGCAGAAATATTAGATTCATTGCTATTAGGAGGCTTTATGAATATCAAGTAAGATTCCTATTTTGAGGAAACTGGAAACTTGAAGAAAACAAAAGAAAATGTAGAGAAGATATTTTCCTCTTAATCTAGAAAACAATATGTTTGGGGGATTTTTTTTATCACCTAATTTTTGAGATGATTATTTGAAATAACTCGTACTAGATCTGGGAGATGCTATAGACAGTGCTGTTTTTATGTCAGTAATGTGTGTTGCATAAAAGTATATTTTAATAGTTTAAATAGTTCATGTTATCATATTCTTGGATTTGTTAATATATATCTGAAGGTCCAGCTTATAAACCTGAACTGTACTCAGTTTTATGCTATACTATTGGACCCACAAATTATTTCTATCCCTTAAACATCCAAAAGCAATAATTACAACGTCAACTGTGTTCAAGAGAAGTCTTTGTGATTCTTTATAGCTGCAATTTATATATCCTCAAAGAGGGTCTTAAGTGTCTTCAGGAGTTTAATGGTCACTCTAGGCTAAGAAGAGCTTGTTCAGACACTTAGGACTGGGCCAATATTGTCAATGACTTTATACAATCTTCTTTCCATTTCTATGGATTATCCAAAAGCAATAATAATTATTCCAGCCAGCTCTTGATACTCCTCTCTACAGCCAGGGGAAGGTCAGCTATTTTTTGATTCCCATGGGAGAGAGAAAGCTCCTCAATCAGTTTCCCAAAATAGCTGGCCATTCTCAGCTGCTGGGCTGGAGTCCCTCCAGGGGTGAGCAAAGGGAATATAATGTAACCACTGGTTGTGAGTGAGCAGTCACCAACCCATGAGCTAGGAGAGGGTTCTCAAGACAATTCTGCCTACTCGAAATTCTTTATTCTTTTCTTATTGAGAAGCTGGGTGTCTTCCATTTTTAAATTTTTTAAACTTTATTTAAAGGGGAACCAGTGAACTGAAAATGAGACTAAATGTTGCCATCTTCTTTGGGGCTCTATTTGGTGCTTTAGGAGTTTTACTCTTTTTGGTGGCTTTTGGATCAGACTATTGGCTTCTTGTGACTGAAGTGGGGAAGTGTTCAGGTGAACAGAATGTGCGTTTCTTTTTCAAACTATTAATGTATTTGGTAGTGGTGAGAATAGCCTTATGTATTCTCTTGAAATCAGAGAATAACAGTGGAATGTCTACTTCTTCATAAAAGAGATATATACAAAGTTACTGATCATTATTATTGGGAAAAATATCTTGTTTTAAAAGTTTCTGGGTGTAATAATTTAGATTACATTCCTTGTTTTGACAAGTTACTTCGTTTGTGTTCTGTGCAGATAGAGAACATTACTTTTCACCATGAAGGATTCTTCTGGAGATGTTGGTTTAATGGTATTGTGGAAGAAAGTAACTCAAATATCTGGAAGTTCTGGTACAGTAAGTGTATTTTTGCTTTATTTTTCTCTTTTGTCTTTATAATAAAAATGAACAGTTTCTTATTTAGTATATATCATTTACAAAATAGGATTGAATTTTTAGTTGTAGACTCTCAAGAGGGTGTCTTCAAAAGGTTCATGAAGTGATTGCTGTTCAGTAAGTAGAAATGGCTATATAAATAATTATTTTATTGTAACACATGAATAGGAATTTGGATATTTATGGTAAAACTGAATTATTCACTGTTTCCTCATTCACTAACCCTAATGAATAAACAGTTATTATTTATAGTAGTTTTTCAAATATCTATCATTGTTATATTACAAATAAATGTTTTTATTTTATTTATCCCATGAATATGAAATAATACATCCTATTTTAAAAATAGTTAAAAATCCTATTTTTAAAAATTTTAATTGTTGTTCAAGTACAATTTTCTGTCTTTTACTCCTATCCCAGTCTACCTCACAAGTGCTCCCCACCTCCCTCCCATTTCCACCCCCCTTAGTTTTTGTCCATGTGTCCTTTATACTTGTTCCTGTGATCCCTTCCCCTTTTCCCCTGAAATTCCCTCCCCTCTCCCCCCTGGTTACTGTCAGCCTGTTTTCTATGTCAATGTCTTTGGTTATATTTTGCTTGCTTGTTTGTTTTGTTATTTAGGTTCCTGTTAAACGTGAGATCATATGGTATTTGTATTTCACCACCTGGCTTATTTCACTCAGCATAATGCTTTCCAGTTCCATCCATGCTGTTTGAAAGGGTAGGAGCTCCTTCTTTCTTTCTGCTGCATAGAATTCCATTGTGTAAATGTACCATAGTTTTTTTTATTGTGCTGCTCTGAACATTGGAGTGCATAGGTTCTTTTGGATTGGTGTTCCAGGGTTCTTAGGATATAATCCTAGCACTAGAATTGCCACATCAAAAGGCACATCCATTCTTAGTTTCCTGAGAAAATTCCATACTGTTTTGCACAGTGGTTGTACCAGTCTGCAATTCCGCCAACAGTGCCTTTTTCTCCACATCCTCTCCAATACTTATTGTTTGTTGCTTTGTTTATGGTGGCCATTCTGACTGGTGTGAAGTGGTATCTCATTGTAGTTTTAATTGGCATCTCTCTGATAGCTAGCAATATTGAATATCTTTTCATGTGTTTCTGGATCCTCTGCATGTCCTCTTTGGAGAGGGGTCTGCTTAGGTCCTTTGTCCATTTTTTAATTGAATTACTTGTCTTCTTAGAGTGAATTTGTGTAAGTTCTTTATATATTTTGGAGATTAAACCCTTGTCTGAGATATCATTGGCAAATATGTTTTCCCATATGGTTCGTTCTCTTTTTATTTTAATGCTGTTTTCTTTAGCTGTGCAGAAGCTTTTTATTTTGATGAGATCCCATTTGTTTATTCTTAACTTTATGTCCCTTGCTCTAGGGGACATATCAGTAAAAATTTTGCTGCGTGAAATATCTGAGATTTTCCTGCCTATGTTCTCCTCTATGACTTTAATGGTGTTATGGCTTATATTTAAGTCTTTTATTCACCTTGAATTTCTTTTTGTGTATGGTGTAAGTTGGTGATCGAGTTTCAGGTTTTTGCACATAGCTGTCCAGTTCTTCCAACACCATTTGTTGAAGAGACTATCTTTATTCCATTTTATGTTGCTACCCACTTTGTTGAATATTAATTGACCATAGAGACTTGGATTTACTTCTGGGTTCTCCGTTCTGTTCCACTGGTCCATGTGTCTGTTTTTATGCCAGTACCAGGCTGTTTTTATTACAGTGGCCTTATAATACAGTCTAGTAACTGGTATTGTGATCCCTCCTACTTTGCTCTTCTTTTTCAAAAGTGCAGCAGCTATTCGGGGTCATTTATGGTTCCATATAAATTTTTGAAGGTTTGCTCTATGTCTGTGAAATAAGCCATTGGAACTTTAATAGGTATTGCATTGAATCTGTAAATTGCTTTGGGTAGTATGGACATTTTGATGATGTGAATTCTTCTGATCCATGAGCACAGTATATGCTTCCATTTGTTTGTGTCTTCCTTGATTTCTTTCTTCAGTGTTGTGTAATTTTCTGCATACAGGTCTTTCACCTCTTTGGTTAAGTTTATTCTTAGGTAATTTTATGTTTCTATTTGCTATATCAAATGGGAATTTTTTCTTGATTTCTGCTTCTGCTGTTTCATTGATGGTATACAAAAATGCCTTTGATTTCTGGATATTGACTTTGTATACCGCTGTTTTGCTGAATTCATGTATTAGGTCTAGCAGTTTTTGGGTGGAGTCTATAGGATTTTCTATGTACACTTTCATGTCATCTGCAGATAATGACAGTTTTGTTTCCTCTTTTCCCATTTGGATGCCTTTTATTTCCTTTTCTTGTTTGATTGCTGTGGCTAGGACTTCCAGTACTATGTTGAATGGAAGTGGTGAAAGTGGATAACCTTGTCTTGTTCCTCATCTTAGTGGAAAAGCTTTTAGTTTTTGCCTATTGAGTATGATGTTGGCTGTAGATCTCTCACATATGGCCTATATTGTGTAGTGAAATGCTCCCTCTATTCTCAGTTTGCTGAGTGTTTTTATCATAAATGGGTGCTATACCTTATCAAATGCTTTTTCTGCATCTATTCATATGATCATGTAATTTTTGTCTTTGCTTTTGTTTATGTGCTGTATTACATTTACTGATTTGCAAATGTTGAACCATCCTTGCATCCCTGGGATAAATCCCACTTGGTAATGATGTATGACCTTTTTAATGTATTGTTGGATGCGGTTTGCCAATATCTTGTTGAGGATTTTAGCATCTATGTTCATCAGCGATATTGGCCTGAAGTTTTCTTTCTTTGTTGTGTCTTTATCTGGTTTTGGGATTAGGATGATATTGGCTTCATAAAAAGAGTTTGGGAGTGTTTCATTATTCTGAATTTTTTTGAATAGTTTTGAAGGATAGGGGTTAGCTCTTCCTTAAATGTTTTGTAGAGTTCTCCTGTGAAACCATCTGGTCCAGGGCTTTTGTGTGTCAGGAGTTTTTTTTTTTTGATTACTGCTTTGACTTCATCTGCTGTTATTGGTTTGTTCAGATTTTCTGCTTCTTCTTCATTCAGTTTTGGAAGATTATATTTTTCCAGAAATTTGTCCATTTTGCCTAGGTTTTCAAATTTCTTGGCATACAGCTCCTCATAGTAATTTCTTACAATCCTTTGTATTTCCATGGTGTCAGTTGTAATCTCTCCTCTTTCATTTCTGATCATGTTTATTTGGGTCCTCTCTCTTTTTTTCTTGATGAGCCTGCTTAAAGGCTTGTCGATTTTATTTATCCTTTCAAAGAACCAGCTCCTGGATTCATTGATCCTTAGTATTGTGCTTTTAGTCTCTATGTCATTTAATTCTGCTCTGATCTTGGTTATTTACTTCCTTCTACTAGTTCTGGGTTGTCTTTGTTGTTGTTCCTAGAGTTCTTGTAGGTGTAGGATTAGGTTATTTGTTTGAAACATTTCTCCCTTTTATAAGTAGGCCTGTATCACTATGAACTTCCCTCTCAGGACTGCCTTTGCTGTGTCCCATAAATTTTGAGTTGTTATGAGTTCATGTTCATTTGTTTCCAGAAACTTTGTGATTTCTTCTTGAATTTCATTCTTGATCCATTCATTGTTTAATAGCATGCTATTCAATCTCCATGATTTTGAGTGTTTGGGATTTTTTCCCCTTGTAGTTGGTTTCTAGTTTCAATTCCTTGTGGTTGGAGAAAATGCTTGATATGCTTTCAATTTTCTTGAATTTGTTGAGACTTGTTTTGTGTCTTATCCTGTGGTCTATCTTTGAAAATGTTCCACGTGCATTTGAAAGAACATGTACTTAGCTTCTTTGGGATGAAGGACTCTAGGTATATTGGTTAAGTCCACTTCATCTAGGGCTTTGTTCCATGCCACAATATCTTTGTTGATATTTTGTTTGGAAGATCTGTCCATTTTTGACAGAGAAGTGTTAAAATCCCCTACTATAATTGTGTTGCTGTCAATATCCTTCTTGAAGTCCTGTAAGATTTTCGTTATGTATTTAGGTGCTCCTACATTGGGTGCATATGTATTTACAATATTTATGTCTTCTTGGTGAATTCTTCCCGTGTTATGGCATGACCTTCTGGGTCTCTCTTTATGGCCCTTTTTTGAAGTCTATTTTGTCTGATGTGAATATTGCTACCCTGGGGTTTTTTTCCTGTCCATTTGCTTGGAAAATTTGTTTACAGCCATTTACTTCCAATCTGTGTAGGTGTTTTGTCCTTAGGTGAGTCTTTTGTAGTAAGCATATCTGTGGGTCATGGTTTCTTATGCATTGAGCTATTCTATATCTTTTAATTGGAGCATTTAATCCATTTATATTTAAAGTTATTATTGATAGGTTCTTATTCATTGTCATCTTCATACCTGTGTTCCTCTCTCTCTCTTTTTCTTCTTTTCCTTAAAACAGACCCTTTAGCATGTCTTGCAGAGCTGGTTTGGTGAAGGTGTATAATTTTAGACTTCTTTTGTCTGAAAAGCTCCTTATTTTGCCTTCTATCTTGATTGAGAGTCTTGCTGGGTATAGTATCCTTGGTTGTAGTACTTCAGTTCTCATTATTTAGAATATTTCTTGCCATTCTCTTCTGACTTGGAGCATTTCCATTGCGAAGTCCATTTCTAACCTTATCAGGGCTCTCTTGTATATTATTTTCTTTTTCTCCCTTACAGCCTTTAAGATTCTCTCTTTTTCTTGGGATTTTGCCATTTTAATTATGATGTGTCTTGAAGTGGGCCTCTTTGGGTTCCTCTTGATTGGGATTCTCTATGTTTCCTAGATTTGTGTGCCTTTTCCTCTCATCAGATTAGGGAAGTTTTCCATCATTACTTTTTCAAATAGGTTTTCTATCCCTTTTTCTTCTTCTCCTTCTGGTACCCCTATTATTCATATATTATTACATTTCATATTGTCTTGTATTTCTCTTAATCCATCTTCATTCTTTCTGAGCCTCTTTTCCTTTTCCTGCTCTTTCTAGGTGTTTTTTTTTTTCCAGTCAGATCTTCTGCTTCATCAATCCTGCTTTTGATTCCTTCTACTGTGCTCTTCAGTTTAGATATTGTATTCTTCATTTCCTCTTGACCCTTGTTGATATTTTCTATTTTCTTTTCATGTTGATATAGTTTGCAGCAAGTTCACTGTAGTTTCCAGTAATTTGTTTTGAACTCATGGAGCTTCCTGATAAGCATTGCTTTGAACTAAATATCTCATAGTTGAGTTGCCTCCATTTCATTTAGCATTCTTTCTGAGACTTCCTCCTTTCCTTTCATTTGGGGATTGTTTCTTTGTCTTCCCATTGTTTGTGAGATTCTTCTTATTAGCCTCAGCTTCTTAAATTGATCTGTTCTGGCTCCCTGGATTCATAGTGTGAGCTTCTGTGGTAGAGTACCTGTGAGATTCAGTGGTGCAGTCCCCTTTGGGTATCCTGGTGTTCACTGCTTCCACCTATTCTTCTTTGTGATCAGTTGGAGGGGTAAGGCAAAATGGTTTAAGACAGCAAGAGAGTATTCTATGTTATTTACAGCAGCATCTGGTAAAGAAGAGATAGGAGATCCTTTGGCTATGAGTAGCATTAACTGTGATATATCACTCAACAAGTTATTTTCTAGAAATGGTGGAATGTAGATAATACTCCTGTTGGGGAGGGAAGGGTTGTGAATTGGATCTAGAAAGCAGTGAGTTTGTGAGATGTCAGATTCTGAAGTAAGGTGAGAATAAAGGATAGTAAATAGGTGTAGTGTGTGAGAGAATATAGTTAACTGCTAGAGTAATAGTGTTCAGGAAACCATGAAGTGGGCTAGGATCTGGGAGGGGTGTTGTGTAGTATTTACAATAGTATGGAACAGCTATTATTTATAATAATATTAGAGCAACAATCATATGACAGAATCTGTGAGATCTAGATATCAAGAATAGAGAGTATCAGACCTTCAGTAGTGTGCTAATGGAACACAGGTGAAGTGAAGGACAGTAAATTAAAAATACACTATGAATGAGAGAACAGGGGAAATCTGTCAATTGATACAATATACCCAGGTGAGCAAAGAAGACTAAACAGAAAGAAGAGGAATACCAAAATACTATTCAAATAAAAAATGTAAAATAATGTAAAAATAATAATAATGCAGATATGCAATATCTTGCAGATCCATTGTAATAGCAAAGTGAAATTTGTCTGTTTCAACTGTTAGGATATCCCTCTTTAAGACCAACTCTGATCTTTTCAGAATTGGGGTTTCTTTTTCTCATTTGTGGGTATTAAAAAAAAGTAGACCAAGGAAGGTAGAAGAGATAATATTGAAAAGAAAGGAAGAAGGAATAAGATGAGAAAGAAGTAAGTAAAAAGCATTGAGAGATAAAAAAAGAAAATTAAAAAATAAAAAAATTTCTTTAGAAAAATCACACACACACACACACACACACACACACACACGGATGACAAAGAAAAAAAAAACGGGAAAAAATCCCTTTTGCTCTTTTCAAACTGGTCAAACTGGTTTTTCTGTTCTTGCTGGCTGCACGAGTCTGAGGGGTGGGGTTATAAATGTGGTCTCTGGGTCCCCGGGTTCCCGGTTTCTGGCACTCACTCCCAGTTTATCAGAGCCGTCTCTTGGTCTCCGGTGGCATGTGTACCTACTCTGTGTTTACTAGGTGGAGGCTCCCAGTCACCCAAGGCTTGCATTCTCTCTCCAGGTCCTGGTGTTGTCCCCAGGTGCTCTACGAAGCTCTCTCTCCCCTCGCCCCGCCCCGCCCTGGCCTGGGTTGCGGGCATGTCCCGCAGGGCCGCCTCTGGTCCCAGGGGTTCAGGTGCACACTCTTTCCAGGGCTATGTGTGGGTGCTTATAGTCCCCGTGTGTTTGCTGTTCGGTCCTTGAAACTGCTCTCTGAAATTTCAAGCATCCAGGTTTCTCCCAGTGCTGCTCAAATCCTGCCTGGCTAGGGAGGGAGTGCCCACCCAGCTCCCTGTGGTCGGCCCACGGGGCCTGGGCTGGGGGCTGCGGCCCCCCTGATCCCCACGCTGATCTCTAGGCCTCTATTGTCCCAAAGTAGTCCCCTTACTGTCTGTTTTTTTCAATGTTTGCTACAATTTTTGATCTCCTATCTTCATATATGTTGTGGTACTGTTGGCTGTCTGCTCTGTTCCTCCATTGATCAGCCAGCTTTCTCTCCTGTGTATAGGGGGAAATGGAATCTGCTCCCTCTTACCAAGCGGTCATCTTCTCTCTCTCTAAAATCCTATTTTTTAATAATGAAATTCAATTACCAGCTTTGGCAGATGAAAGCTTGCTCTGTTTGGGCTTCAATCAAGTTTGTGGGCAATAACAAGAAATGTCTTGCTTTTGATGTTTGCATTCTCTCATAGAAACTTTAAGTTCTTTGTTGAAGCTGAACAGCTTCTTAAAAATATGATGCTTTCTTTCAACTGTATTCCTTATATTGTATTAATCTTTGAAAATCATCATATTGAAAATAGTTAGCCTTTATCTTATTACATCCAAGAAAGAAAATAACTGTTTATTACCCTGAAGTTTATTGTGGGTTAAAATTATTGGTCTGCTTATGAAATACTGCTGTGATAAACCAAAGTGTGTTATTTACACAACAGTTGAGTTTATGGAATATAAAATAAAAATATGAGATCATAGAAGACTTAAGAAAGCTGATGGCAAGTTTGCATATATGAAAGAAACAAAGTAATGATGAAATGTCATTTTGAGAGGGATATCTTGTCATTTAAGGGAGGAAAATAAATATGCAACATGTCAAAAACTATTTAGACTTTGGTAAAATGGAGTAAATCAGAGCATGCAAGAGGAAGATTTTTTGAAACACTTTGAGAAAAGAAGAATATTTCACTCCCTTTTTAAATGTACACAATGAAATCTTCAAGTTTTAAACAACAAAAAGTTCTTTCTTGTGGTTTCTTCAAATGCTAAATGTGTATTTGAATTATTAACTTGTATGATCTATCATTTCCATATTTTCCCTAGAAATAGGTTATAGAAGAAATTTTATATTTATTGGAACTGATCAAGGGTAAATCTAAGTTTATTGGATTTTCAAAACAATTATTTTTTGAAAAATTACAATGTGCTAGGCATTACGTTAGGAACTAAAGAACACGGTTGTAAAACAAATGAAATGTGGTGCATTCAATTTTAAGGTGATACTAAAAAGGTACTAAATACTAAATACTAAATACTAAAAAGGTACTCTCTGAATTGAATTATGTCATGAGCAAGAAGTTTGGGATACATTCTCTTTCCAGATTCCTATGGTTCTCAATATGAGATTTTTAGAAAGTCTTGCC
The DNA here is from genome assembly GCA_004027735.1 of Carollia perspicillata. Taxonomy (NCBI): domain Eukaryota; kingdom Metazoa; phylum Chordata; class Mammalia; order Chiroptera; family Phyllostomidae; genus Carollia; species Carollia perspicillata. The sequence continues at coordinate 15,203 of PVKM010006204.1, forward strand.
CCTTCACTCAATAATTTTTGAATTTGTTGATCTATCCTACAGTTTTATTTAGCCTGTGTATCCCAGACTCCCTATTTCTTTTCTATTAGGAACTAGTCTTCACTCAGGTGCTCGATAACAAATATCATTGTTTTGGTCTCCTCCCTAGCCAATCAACCACCATCCAAGAACTGCACACATGCTTACCTGTCTCCATATCCTTTCGTGAGAGGCGAGCACAATTCTACCTCCTATGACTCTGCAGTTAGTAAGTACCTCTGTCTATAATATGTCTCCAAGAAAAACTTGTCTTTCTGAAAGATGCCCCCCAGAAAATTTTTATGGGCTATTAAAAATAATTTAACATCTAAAATAATTTAGCATGTATAATTTCAATATTTTCTTTTATGTCAATCTGTTATATACAAAATAATAATATAATTTTTAACACATTATAATTTTAACAGAATATAACTTAAGTCTAAAAGTTAAGCTATTATAATTTACTTGCCACTTACAAAGATAAATTTTTAAAAGTGTATTTCGTGATATGAAAAGAATAATGTTCATTAGGAATAACTGCTTCCTAAAGGTGTAAATGACCTACAACTAGTCTTGCAATAGAAAATATTATAATATACACCCTGCCTTTGGAACATTTTTTGCAAATGTTACACATAAGAACCTGACTTTGTTACTATATTTCTACACAATGACTGAACTTTTATGCATGATAACCCACACAGAAAGAGAATAGTCAGATGTTATTAACTGGGAGTTATGATAATGTAACATTTTTGTCATTTTCATACTATTTGTTCTCTAGAAAGTGTATAAATAGTTTCTATGGAAAGTACATAATATGTAGTACATAAACCCTATTTTATAGAAAGTACGTAAGCTCAATATGTCAACTTTATTATCAGCTAGTTTCATGAACTTTTAAAATAAAGAATGTTTATCTTAATCTTAAAAGTAAGGTTTGGTAGAACACTTTGAAGAGAGCTTATGGAACACAAACCAGGAGCTCTTAACACTGTGACCAAAGACTGAAGTTCTCCACAGGATGTAATTGTCACTCAGTAGTGCTATATTTTTCTGGAGAGATAAAAAATTTAACCACTCATATCCATGATTGGTGATGTTGGAAAGTAAATAATAGTCTCCAAGTTAGACAAAACAACAAAAAGCTAAGAGTTAGCATAAAATTCTCCAATGGCATGAACAGAACCAAAAATGTTTGTTTTTCAGAGAATACATAATATATTTCATGTTCTGAATAAATGTGTATTAGTCAGGATTCTCCATAAAATCAATAGGAGATACACATGTAAAAAACAGATAATTGAGAAAGAGACTTTAAGGAATTGGATTATGTGGTTGTGGAGGGTGGCAAGTCTACAGGCTTGAAGACACAGATGAGTTGGTATGGCTGTCTTCAGACTGAAGCCTGGGAAGTGGTAAATTTCAATGTTTCAGTCTTGAGGAGAATTCCTTCTTATTCAGAAAACCTCAATCTTTGTTCTTAAAGTCTTCAACTGATTAAATTATGTCCATATTAATTATAAAGGATAGTCCACTTTACTTGTAGTATACTGATTATGAATGGTAATCACATCTACCAGTGCCTTAGGAGCAACGTCTGATGAAATGTTGGACCAAACACCTAAGCATCACAGTCTAACCAAATTGACACACAAAATTAACCATCACAGAACTTCCATTATTTGTGTTTTATCTTTCTGTAAAATCATGTATTTCCACACCCTATAATTTTGTTTTAGGTTTGTCAAAGGTTGTAGAGTTTGCTTATAACACATCATTAACATGACATTGCATGGAGGGGAGTGATGTCTGAAGAGGAAATGAACTGAGCTGATACTCCACTGTGCTGGTCCTGCAGGTTGCTTGTCACAACACAGGCAAAAAGACTGTGACTATTGGTCTTGCAAATGTGTGTGGTGTGATACTCTTTCCCACTAAAAGCTACATGAGGAAACTCATGTGCATTTGTCAAAATTTCTTGCATCATGTGTATGTTGATCTTTGCATTGCTAAGAGAAAAGATGGCACAGGAAAGAGTATAAACTATTTTATATTACAAAAAGTCGCAAAAATATTTCTTCCCTGACATTCTTACTTTTATAAAATAATCTGAGAAATGGTATAGGGTTGGCTGTCCATAACATTATGTATCTACATGAACATTAGTATTGTTTTTGTTGATATTCATGTGTTGAGGCCCTATGATAAGTATTATAGGTACCATCTGTTTTAAAGTAAAGCTACATATTTGAAAAATCTGTACCTCTAGGCGACAGTGGAGAACTTAAAAACAAGGTAATATAATCTATGCATAATAATTATGGAGATGAATAGTAAGTGCATATCAAAATAATTATAATGCAAGTACAATTAGAATTATTATGTAGAACAGCATATAATTACTGTGTTATTTTTTGGATCTAGAGACAAAACCATATGCCAATTTTTAAAAAAAGTAATCAAACTCTTCCTTGACTCATTCACATTAAAGCAACTTTATCAAATGCTTTAAGATGACTGACAGTGGAAAAGTTATGTCCTACAACACAAACAGTATATACACATTCCATTTATCTTCATAATATTATACAATGATATCTGACATTGTATTTGGATGATTTTTAATTATTTCCTTTATCCAAGACAAGGGCACAGATTTTATCAGAAAGATTATACCTGACTGAAAGTATGTGTTATCTAGTCAGTGAGGCTTCACTAGACTCCAGAGCTTCTCTGTCAGGCATATATAGTTGTCAATTTATTCTAGGTAAATTCAAAGTATTGTTTGTACAATTTGATGTATCCTGGACTGGCAAATTATTGGCAAAATGGCTTTGTATTCTTCTGAGATTTTATTATAATTTCAGTTAGTCAGTATTGAAATCAGTGAACATAATGAGTGGTGTATTATTTTCTGGAAAGACCATTTTAGAACCATCAGATGCTACTGGTGAAATTATTCCATTCCATAATATGAAAACTAAGAATGAGACTCAGAGAAATCAAGTGACTGTCTTTACACAGCTGATCATTGCCAGAACTAATGCAAAGTTTCAAGTCTCTGGATTTTGTTTATTGACAAACTATGTGAATAATTTACATCAATAGTTTACTCTTCTAAATTACAGTGAATAAAAATTCTAGTTTTAGTGCTTAATATTAAAAATTTTAAGTTTAAATCTTTCAGTTGAATCTCAGTGGAAGAATGAATTAAATGTATGTTTTTTCCCTACCTTTCTATCTGATCCTGACTTGTATATATAATCAGCTCTAATTTAGTGTTTCCTTTATTTTTTATCTCAAATGCACTATATACAATTCAGTTATGCTCAAACTTAGAAATTTGAATGGTTGTCCAAGCCTATAGGGGATAATCTAAGTATTGTTTTTGGAGGTACTTTGTGTAATTTGAAGTCATTAAATTCTACTACATTTTGATATCTTTCAGAAGTTAGATTTTCTGGTTTGTCTCATGACTAAACTCAGTTACATCTATTTAGTATCATAATGATGTGCTGAATGTAGATTAATTTTTAAGATAATTCAACCCCTGAGTAAACTAATCATTTATTTTTGATGTCCTCCTAGCCTTTGACCACATCTGTATGAAAGTGCTCCTTGTACTTAACTGTAATTCTATGTTTATCTCATTTTTTTCATGATTTATTGCAATCCCCTAAAGGCACAGGATGCAACCTACTCAACATCTGTATTCCCAGAACTTAATATAGCACCTGGTACTTAGTAGAGGCTTAAATATTTGAAAAAATAACAATGTAAAAATTACGGATAACATTTTCAGCAGTTGACTATTCTAATTTTATTTTTTTGAAGTAGAACAGTTTTGGAACTAATTTCATACTTGGTTTTTCTCTTGAGCAGAAGGTATTGAACATAATTGCATATTTTCTTAATGAGTTAGAACAAACACATACACATCAGGGTAGCCACCATGACCATCTTTGAATTCCTGAGAAGCAGTATTTGCCCTCTTGTCCCAAGGCCTTTGTATGTTCCATCCCAGCTCCCTGTATACTATTTCTCTCTTCCATACTCCTCCTCCCTTCATTTCTTTCACAAGGCAGCTTTATCCTCAGTTTTCCAAGAATGTCTTCCTTGCCAGTAGCCCCTTACTCTACTAATACTTATGCTAGACCAGGTTCTCTTCTTATAAAACTCATGCTTTAATTTAATAAACCATAGCCCAAATTTTAATTATTTATTGTGTAATTATTTTGTTCATGTATTTTTTCCAAGTTCAACTCTGAGCTTCTACAGTGATGATGTCTTTTATGTTTGGCTCACCATTATAACTACTTTAGGCTGAATATTTTTTGTAGAGTGAAAATTTCTTTGAAGTTTTCATTATTATACTGTACTCTGGTACTAGTAGTAATGCTTTAAGAAACTTCTGATGTATTCATGAATTTTTTAAGACTTTACTAAATAGACCTAGATTACTCTTCAATTTTTTTTCTTCATATGTTTTGTAGGTTTTAAGTCTTCAGAATGGTTTTTAGATGTCAGCTGTCCTTTGCTTTTATCATCAGTGTTTATTTATTTACTATTCTCTTCTGATATTTTTCCTTCACCATTATACAATAAATGTAGGGTCAAGTGTATGATGTAAGACTAGAATCAGAAAGGTCGTTAGGCAAGATATTCGTCAGCAACACATTAAGCTATAAGTAACAGAAAATAGACAGGAGCTACAGTGTAAGACTAGTTTTCTCCCAAAATAAGATGTTCAGGGGTAGCTGCCATAATGATACTTTCAGGGACCCAGGCCTTTTCAACCTTTTCTCCCATCAATTTTGACAGATAGACAGTTGCCATCATGTTCTTCTATCTTCAGAAGAGCAGAACTGTCCCTGGAATCCTTCAGCAGATTTCTGCCAATGCTTTCTTCATCAGAACTGTGCCACATGATATCTTGTTAAGCTTGGGCATGGAGTTGTTGGCTTTCTAGCCACCAGAATAGGGCAATAAAAGGAAGAAGGCCTGGGAGTGAGTGTTGAGTGTATTAACCCAAAGGATCCTCCTCAGAGGACCCTATTAGGTCTTGAATGAGGGCAGAACAGGAAAGGTAAAAATAAAATAATTGATATAAATAATAGTTAATATAAAAACTTAATAGCCAAACAACAGACAGCTGGAGAAATTTTGGATGGTGAAGACATTTTCTTTCAAAGAAGGTATAATTCAGCTTAAAAAATGTAAATAAAAGGCAATATGGTCACTTTCCAAAAAACAAATATTATTTTAGTGTATTTCTTTCCAGTAATTTTATATGTATTTGTACATAGTTTTAATCATTGGGAATGCAAATGTATCTCACTTTTATATTTTTAAGATAACACACATTTCTCCATGTTTTTACCTAATGATTTCTTAAATTTTAAATATGTTAGAAGCTGCCTCAACATTAAAAATAATTATATGCATGTAACATTTTTCATAAGTTTTATTAGTTTTTTGAATTATATATTTCCAGAAGTGTGAATGGTGAATGAAAAGAGAGGAGTGAATCTTTGTTATTGTGTTACCATGCCATAGTACCAACTCGTTTGCCAAATGGTACATGAATGAGTTCAACTAAGCAAATTTGGCAAGAAAAACAGATCATGAGAATCAAGAGGAAGGGCTTGTTTTGAATTGGAAGATGAGGATTTATTTTGGATTTAGATGTATTAAATTTGGGTTGATGGTGGGACAGCAGTAAATAATTTAGGGAGTAGCTCAATGTGCAAAACTGAATTTCCTGAAAGATATTAATTAGCACAGAAGATACTGATGAGGAATTTCAGAGGTAGTTTTTGATATGAGATATAATCTTTAAGAAAAATAATAGGTAAAAGGTAGTAAAATATCCACAGTACTTAGCAGGAGAAGGAAAAAAATAAGGACAGCCCATAAAATAGAAAGAAAATAAAGCATTGAGAAACAAGCTGATGAGCAGGCTGATGTGCTGTCAAAGGGGCTGATGGAGGGGAGAGTCTTGGGAAGGAGATGCTGGTCCTCAGTGTCTCACACAGAGTGAATGAAAATGGGAAGGGAACAGGAAGGAACTGGGTAATATACCAATAATACAAACGTTTTGGTGGTCCCTGATAGCTCCCTCCCACCAAAGAATCAGCTGTGGAGGTCCATGCAGGCAGATCTTTCCAGGCACCTCTTTCTACACCTAGACCCACATGTCCTGCTGCATTGGCCTGAGACTTCCAGATCTTTGCCCTGTTTCCCACTCCTGCTCACTGCCAATTCCCTTGGATTGGAGTGGAGAGTTTTCCCTCTTTTTTGGTAATGCCCTTTCTATGCAGGAAACCATTTCATTTTCCTGTACATTTTGTCACCTGAGGATCTTCCTAAGAGCCAAACTGTACCACAGACTTCCTCTTACTTCTCTTATCCCCAGAGAGGAGGTTGGAAAGCAGTGGTATTAAAGGGGTGGAGCAACAGAATTCTGGGAAGATGAAACCTCACACTGGGGTGCTTAGGAAGTGAGCAGTGAGGAAGTTGAGACCTTTGCAATTAGGCAACATTTGACCTTGGAGTAGTTACCAAAAGAGCACAGCATCACAGAGTACCAACTCCATATAAAATAGTCACATATGTACACACACAACATCTTGCTTCACTATACAAGGCAAAATAAGATGAAATATAGAAATGAATTATATTTGGCAGCTTTAAATAGCAAAGAAATGAGTTAAGATTTGAGTCCTAAGTTAGTTTAAGTATTTAAATAAATGAGGAGACAAAGTCTAATTTTGTTGGGGTGGTTTCTTGCTTCCAGATTAATTACACTGGTGCGGGTGGGTCTTATTTATTTATCATTTTTTCATGTTCAGATGTAGGGAATCTGGACATTGTCTTAAATTTACCAAATAGTTTTAAATACTATATTCCACTCAGTTTTAGGTGTATAGGAAAAAAAACATACATTGCAAAATGTAATGGAAAATACAATTCAGTCTTTTTGGGGGGTGTCATATTTAGAAATCCCTTAACATCCACTTAATTTCCTACTAGTCATTCAGTCATTTGGATCATGTAGCTGTGGGCACAGATAACAGCATGATTTTATACGGTGGCTGCACTTCCTGTCTCTGGCTGGCTTTTCATCTATATCCTCAGTGGAGGAGCCCTTGCATTCACATTCAGCTACTGCTCACAGGGCAGCTCGTTCAGCTTTCCAATGCTTCAGTTCATGAGGATACAGTGACTTCTCAGTTCCATGGCCCAACATCAATGTTTTATTTAAAAATCACTTATTCAGAGGGAATTATTTTGCATTTTCTACAATTTATTCATGGACTTCAAAGGATTGGTTGGCAGTTCATGCAATATTTCTCCAATAAAGCAGACAATTGTTTTCTGTAAACAAGGATGTGTGGTTATTTATCATATTGTGGCTTGCCTTACCTTCATAGAAGACAGGCCCCAATCTACAGAGACTTCTGGTGATATCTGGGAAAATGCTGGCCACACTTGGAAGGAAAATCTCCTCTAATGATAGGGCATTTCCTGGTTCTAAACCAGGGTTTCTCAACTTCAGCAGTATTAATATTTAGGCCCATATCGTTGTTTTGTGGGGCTGTCCTGTGTGTTGTAGGATATTTATTTAGCAGCCTCCCTGGCCTCTACCCATTAGAGGCCAGTAGCACCCTTCAGTCATGACAATCAAAAATGTCTCCAAACATTGCCAGCTGTCCTGGGGTGAGTGGGCACAAAATTACTTCTGATGACAACCACTGGGGCATTCTAGACATTTATTCCCAGCACTTGTGACCCAGGACCCAAGCTCTTCTTTAAAATTATATTTATACTACCTATACTCTGTGCCCAGCTCCCATTCTTGGTCCAAAGCACATAAATAATGATTGGTTTCTTTCTGCCTTTTTTTTCAAGCAGACTATTCAGACCCAAAATAAGCTGGTCTAAGCCTGTCTTATCTTTAAATATTATTGCATTTTCTCTAAGCTTTGGATATTTTTTAGAAGAGAATATTAATTAAATTCAATTACAAATATTGAATACTATGTGCTATGGACTATTTTGGGTGCTTCAGAGTTCCCTTAAATTCTTGCCCACAATGAGTTTTCATTATGGGGAGGCAGAAAATAAAATAAGTCCGTCAAGTGTTTGGAGAGAAATAAATGGGTGTGGGGTATGTGTGGAGAAAATGTCAATATTAAATAGAGTGACTAAGGAGACCTCACAGAGAAGATGATGTCTATTCGAGTTGGCCAGTCCTGGGTTGAATGGAGCTGTGCCATTAAGCTGGGCCAGGAATTTTCAACCCTTGTGTCACAAGAATTTTTAAATTATGCAATACCTGACTATTTAGTCAGGGGAACTGACCTCTTTTCCCTTAGATTGTCAAGTAAAAAATAAATAGCCAACACAACAATACCTGTCTGGTGGTAATGAATAAAAATTATACATATGTATTTTTATGTCAGATCAGCAAAAATATATATATTTTGGTGTGCCATAGAATTTTAGTAATTAGTTTATATGTGCTTAGCTAAGCTGTCATAGTTCTCTGGTTTCTCTCTTGGGATTATACAGAGTGTTTAGCACAAGGACTGGCCAGTGCAAGAGTTCCATGGGGTTATAAACTGCCCTTCCAGTCACCATGTCTATGTTTACCACCTGGAATCACCACATCCTAGCTCTGGCTTTCTGTCTCCATGAAATTTACTGCACTCATTTGTAAAAAGACAGTAAGTATAGTATCAGTCTCACACCATCGGTAAAATGAAAAGAGATAATAAAACAAAAGCTTAGCAGAATGGTTGCCATGTAGCTATTTTTATGACAGCATGTCAATTTAGGGCACTGAAAATAAGTCAACATCAGGACACATGAATTCATCAACGCTTCTCCTTGGTAACATGCTTCCTTGTCTCTACAGTGTGTGTGTGCACATGTGTGTAAGCAGTCACATCAAGCCTTTGGCAGTGTTTCTGGCCAAAAGTAAGGGCTTCGAAAATAGTGTTTGTTATTATAATCATGATCATTGTCATTCTAGTACAAGAGAGTTAATATTACCATCTATACTGGCCAAGATTTACCATTATTTATCTGGTAGTGTTGATTAAATTTTATTTTAAAAATATTTATTGAGCACATACTAAGAGCTAGACACTTTTCTAGGTTCTGGGAAACAGCAGTGAACAAAACAGATGGACATTCCTGCCCTGTGGAACTGACATTTAGTGAGAGGAAAAAGACAAAGCAACATAAAATAAGTCAATTATATAGTGGTTGGGAGATGGCAAGTGCTCTGGTAAAGCATGAAACGTGGGAAGAGGCTGGAGACTAGGAGCATGGGGTGCACATATGGGGATGATAAGAACTCCATAATGTGGTCAAAAGGAAACATGCCTCTGAAAAAGTAACATTTGAGTGGAGACCTGAAAATGAGGCAGTGAGGTATATGATATCCAGAAGAATGTTCCAGATAGACAGAACATCAGATGCAAAGGCCTAGAGGGGCTGGGACACACCTGACATGTGCAAGTAACAGAAAAGAAGTCTGCACAGCAGAAGAGTGAGTGAGGGAGAGTAAAGGAGATGCTCAGAGAGACAGAGGGTACCAGGAGGGGCTGAGCCAATGTGACCTCCTGGGTTCTTATTCTGAGTGGGATTGAGTGGGAGATTTGAGGGAATACCTGATTTATATTGTACAAGAATCTTAACAGACTATAGAAAGGCGATGGTGGAATCAGGGACCAGGAACTTTGCTATATTTTAGGTGACTAAGATAAAGATATTAGTATGGGAATATTTGTCTGATTCTGGACTTGTCCTTTAAAATTATTTAACAACCAGTAAGGAAATTATAAAATGGTTAATAGCTGTAAATCAAGACACCAAAAATATCTCTTATGTTTAGACTATTAAATACCTTACAATATCAGTCCTGGATTTCATTTTTTCCTATTTTTTATTGTTAGAAAATACAGACATTTTCAAACATTTATAGAAAAAGAGAAAAGAGTATAGTAAATCCATATATTGTCATCACCTGGCTTCAATTATTATTCACATATTTTCTAAAGAACCTTTATTACTGTGAGTTGGAGAGTTCTTTATATATTCTAGCTAAGTGTTTTACTGCCTATACAATTTTCAAATATTTTTTCTACTCTGTAGCTTGTATTTTCATCACCTTAAGGCCTTTCACATGGTAAAAGTTGTGGATTTTGTTGAAGTTCAATTTATGGAGGTTTTCTTTTATGAATCATACCTTTGGGGTCATATCTGCAGGACAAAGCCTCAGGTCCTGCAGATTTTCTCCCAAAATTTTGGTAGTTTTATGTTTTAAATTTTAATCTATTATCTATTTTGAGTTGACTTTTGTATGAGATATGCAATTTATTATTTTTCAAATGTATGTCCTATTGTTCTAGCACTATTTGTTGGAGAAATGATCTTTCCTCCATTGAATTGCTTGTGTACCTATGTCAAAATAGGGTCGTACTGTGTCAAACTATTTCTGGATTATGTATTCTGTTCCATTGACTTATGTATCTATCCCCCTGCCAGTTCTATACCATTTGGATTACCTTAACTATGTCTTGAAATTGGGTTGAGTGATTTTTTCCACAAGGTTCTTCTTTTTCAAAATTATTTGAACTATTCTAGATCCTTTGCCTTTCCATATAAATTTTAGAGTAGTTTTGTCTGTATCTATAAAAAAATCTTTCTTGGATGGTAGAATGATCTGTATATCAATTAATTTTGGGAGAATTAATATTTTTATTTATCAAATTTTCCAATCTATGAAAGTAATATATGTTCCAATTTACTTAGATATTATTTATGTTTTTCATCAGCATTTTGTAGTTTTTAGTGTGTAAGACCTAATATGTTACATCTATTTCATTTTATGAGCAATTATAACTGTTATTGTATTTATGTGTTTTGCATGTGTTTATAGTAAAAACATAATTGATTTTTATCTTGTATTCTGAGACCTTGTGGAATTCACTTAGTAGTTCTAGAAATTTTTTTGTAGATTACATGGAATTTTCTACATAGATAGTTATGCCATTGGCATATAGTGACAGTTCTGTTTCTTCCTTGCTTTTTTGAATGCCTTTTATTTTATTTTCTTGCCTTACTCCACTGGCTATAACTTCCAGTTCCAGACTGAATAGCAACAGTGAGAGCAGGCATCCTTGTCTTGTTCTTACTCTTGAAAAATCATTGAGTCTTCCTGCATTAAGTATGATGCTTACTGTATGTTTTTTGGAGATGGTTTTTATTAAATTGAGGATGTTTCCCTTTATTCCTAGTTTCTTGTGAGCTTTTGTTATGAATTAATGTTGACTTCTGTTAAATGTTTTTCTGTATCAATTAATATATTATCACAATATTATTTTTCTTTAGCAAATATTAATATTGTATATTATATTTATAGATTTTTAAAAAGATTTTATTTATTTATTTTTATAGGTGAAGGGAAGGAGAGAGGGAGAGAAATATCAATGTGTGGTTGCCTCTCATGCATCCCCTGCTGGGAACTGGCCTGCAACCCAGGCATGTGCCCTGACTGGGAATCGAACCGCGGTGGTTTGGTTCGCAGGCCCACGCTCAATCCACTGAGCTACACCAGCCAGGGCCTATATTTATAGATTTTTAAACACTGTAATGGATTTTTATCCCTAGAATAAATCTCCCATGGTTATGATGAATTCTACTAACTTTTGTTAAGGACTTTTGCATCTGTATTTTATGAGGGATAGTGGTCTATATTTTTCCATTTTTATACTGTCTTTGTCTGGGCTTAGTATCAGGGTGATACTGGTTTCCTAAAGTGAATTGGGAATTGAGGATATTCTGTTGTCAGGAAGATGTTATTCTTTTTAAAATGTAAATGTTTGGTGGAATTCACCAGTGAAACCATCTGGGCCAGGAGATTCAACTTTCAAGGAACTTAAAATTATAAATTCAATGTCCCCAATAGTTACAGGGCTACTTAAATTATGTGTTTAATATTATGTGAATTGTGATAGTTACAAATTTTCTGGAAACTGATCCATTTTATCTAATTTGTCAAATTTATGTCTACAGAATTATTCATAATATTCCCTTATTGTCCTTTTTATGTATGCAGCATCTGTGATGGTATTTCCCTATTTCATTCCTGATATTGATAATGTTTCTTATATTTCCTTTGTCAGTGTTGTTACAGGCTTGTTCATTTTATTGAACTTTTCACATCCCACTTTTTCTATTAGTTTTATTTTTGAATTTCATCGATTTATGCTTAAGTATTTAATATTTCCCCCTTTTTACTTGCTTTAGCTTTGTCTTCTTATAGTTTCTCGAGGTAAAAGATTAGATTACTGATATTTTCTTCCCTCTTTTCTATTGTATGAATTTACTGATGTAGATTTCACTCTCAGCACTGCTTTAGCAGTTTACCACACTTTTGATATGTTTTATTTTTATTTTCATTTAATAAAATGTGTTTTTAAATTTTTTCCTTGAGACTTCTGTAACTCATAGATTATTTAGAAGTGCATTGTTTTGTTTCCAAGAGTTTAGGAATTTTTCTCTAATCTTTCTGTTATTAAGATTCAGTTTGATTCCATTGTGATCAAAGACCATATTCTGTGTGATTAAATTATTTTGAATTTAATCAGGTTTGTTTTGTGGCCCAGGGTATGGTCTGTTGTGCTGTGTGTTCCATGTAGCTGTTGTTGGATGAAATGTACTAGGAATGTCAATGAGAGCCTATCAGATATGGCATTGCTGAGTTCTTCTATATCCCAGCTGATTTTCTGCCTAGTTGTTCTATTCATTGTGGAGAAGTGGTAGAGTTTCTAAATCTACTGAAGTCACCAAAATATTTGTGAATCTATGTATTTCTTTTTTTGTTCTATCATTTGTTGCTTTGATATTTTGTAGCTCTGTTGTCAGATGCATATACAATACATTTGCTATATCTTCTTGGTACAGTGACCTTTTTATCATTGTGTGATGTTGCCAGTACATTTTTATCCTAAAATTTACCTTATCTGATGTTAATATATCATATTAAGCAATGTAATATAATATTAATTAATTAATATTAATTAATGTGATTAATTAATGTAACATATCACATTACATTAATTAATGTAATGTATTATTAATTAATGTAATTAGTGACCTTTTTATTATTGTATGATGTTGCCAGTAAATTTTTTATCCTAAAATCCACCTTATCTGATGTTAATATACATATCATATTAATTAATATAATACAATTAATTAATTAATGTTAATATACATATCATAAGAGTGTGTGTGTGTGTGTGTGTGTGTGTGTGTGTGTGTGTGTGTGTATGTGTATCCCTGACCAGGTGTCTTGGTTGGAACATCTTTCCATACACCAAAATGTTGTGGGTTTGATCCCTGCTCAGGGCACAAACTGAGACTGTGGTCTTGATCCCCAGCTGGGATGCATATGGGAGGCAGCTGATTGGTATTTCTCTCTTACACTGATGTTTCTCTCTCTCCCTCCCTCCCTCTATCTAAACTCAAGAGAAGAAAACATATTCTTAGGTGAGGATTTATATATATATATATATAAACTTTTAATGTTCCTATATTTGAAGTGTCTCACAGACAGGATACAGTTAGACAAATTTTTTAAAAAATCACATCTGCTAAGGTTCTCCCTTTTTATACATTTTAAGATAAATTTTTAAAAGTAGTTTTAGGCTCACAGAAAAATCAAGAGGGAAACACAAAGATTTCTCATTTATCTCCTGCCACTACACATACAGGTCTCCCCCACTATCAGCCCCAAACCAGACTGGCATATATGTTATAACTGATTAACTTACACTGACACATTGCAATCACCCAAAGATTGTATTTTACCTTAAGGCTCAGTTGGCATTGTGGGTTCCATTATTACGATAGCATTAGAGAGCAGTTTCACCACCCTAAAAATCCTCTGCACTCTGCCTGTTTAGACCTTCCCTCCACCTTAACATCTGGCAATGACCAGACTTTTACTATCTCCATAGTTTTGCCTTTTCCAGAATGTCATATTGAAGGAATCATACAGTATTTTCCCTTTATAAATATGCATTTAAATTATCTACATGTCTTCTCATGACTTGTTAGCTTATTTCTTTTTTTGTCACTGAATAATAGTCCATTGGCTGCTTGTACCACAGCTTATTTACCATTCACCTAATAAAGTACAAGTCGGTTCTTTCAAGTTTTGGCAAGAACAAAACTGCTATAAACATAAATGTACAGGTTTTTATGTGGACTCGGGTTCACAAATTTACAACTCCTTTGGGTGAATACCAAGGTGAGTGATTACATGATCATTCCTAATGACATATGATGTGGAATATCTTTTCATATGCTTATGTATCATCTTTATTTATACTTTCTTGGTGAGATGTCTGTTAAGCTATTTGGTGCATTACTTTTTTTTATTATAGTACAATTACAGTTGTCCTAATATCCCTCTCACCATTGCTCTACCCTTCCCCAACCCACCCTAGCTTCCACTGTTAATTCCCACCCTTTTGTCCTTGATCATGGGTCTATTATACATCTTCCTTGATTTAACCCTTCCCCTTCCTTTCCCCATTATCCCCTGCCCTCATCTTCTCCAGTCACTGTCAGTTTGTACTTTATTTCCATGTTTCTAGTTCAATTTGGCTTGATTGTTTTGTTGATTAGGTTCCACTTATAAGTGAGATCATATGGCAGTTGTCTTCTACCACCTGACTTATTTCACTTAGCACAATGCTCTCCAGTTCATCCATGCTGTCACAAAGGGTAGGAGTTCCTTCTTTCTTTCTGCTGCATAGTATTCCATTGTGCAAGTGTAGCAGTTTTTTGATTCACTCCTTTACTGATGGGCACTTAGGATGTTTCCAAAACTTGGCTATTGTAAATTGTGCTGCTATGAACATTGGGGTATATAGGTTCTTTAAATTGGTGCTCAGGATTCTAAACATATAATCACATCAGTGGAATCATTGGATCAAAAGGCAGTTCTGTTTTCAGTTTGTTGAAGAAATTCCATACTGTTTTCCACAGTGGCTGTACCAGTCTGCATTCCTACCCACAGTGCACTAGGGTTCCCTTTTACCACATTTTCGCTGGCACTTGTTTGTGGATTTATTAATGATAGCCATTTTGGAAGGTGTGATTTTAATCCTCATTGTGGTTTTAATTCGCATCTCTCTGATGGCTAGTGATGTTGAGCATCCTTTTCTGTCTCTGGGCCCTCTGTATGTCCTCCTTGGAAAAGTGTCTGTTCAGGTCCTTTGCCCATTTTTTCCTATTTTTTTAAAGATTGTATTTATTTACTTTTAGAGAGAGGAGAAGAGAGGGAGAAGAGAGGGAGAGGGAAACATGGAAATAAAGTACAAACAAACATCAATGTATGGTTGTCTGTCCCACACTCCCTACGGGGGACCCACCTTTGCCCAGTTTTTTAATTGGATGGTGTTTCTTCCTGCTCTGGAGTCATGTGAGTTCTTTATATATTTTGAAGATCAAACCCTTGCCTGAAGTATCATTGGCAAATATATTTTCCCATACAGTTGGTTACCTTTTCATTTTGCTGATTTTTTCTTTAGCTGTGCAGAAGCTTTTTAGTTTGATGTAGTCTCCTTTGTTTATTCTTTCCTCTATATTCCTTGTATTGGGGGATGTATTGGTGAAAATATTTGTTTGGGATATTGTAAATTCTCCTGCCTGTGTTCTCCTCTGGGGTTTTTATGGTGTCAAAACTTATATTTAAGTCTTTTATCCATCTTAAGTTTACTTTGGATGGGGTGTAAGTTGGTGTCCTAGTTGCATTTTTTTGCAAGTACCTGTCCAGATCTGCCAACACCATTTGAATAAGAGGCTATTTTTACTCCATTTTATGCTCCTGCCCCTTTGTCAAATATTTATTGAGCATAGAGACATGAGTTGATTTCTGGACTCTGTTCTCTTCCATTGATCTATGTTTCTGTTCTTATGTCAGTACAGAGTATTTTGATTAGAGTGGCCTTTTTAAAAAAATTTTTATTTTAGTTGTTGTTCAAGTACAGTTTTCTGTCTTTTACTCCCATCTCAGCCCACCCCCAGTGCTCCCCACCTCCCTCCCATTTCCACCCCCCCTTAGTTTTTGTCCATGTGTCCTTTATATTTGTTCCTGTGACCCCTTCCCCTTTTCCCCTGAAATTCCCTCCCCTCTGGTTACTCTTAATATAGTTTGTTATCAGGTGTTATGATTCCTCTTATTTTGTTCTTCTTTCTCAGAACTGCAGAGGCTATGTGGGGTCATTTGTGGTTCCATATAAATTTTTTAAATATTTGTTCTATATCTGTGAAATATGTCATTGGTATTTTAATAGGGATCATGTTGAATCTATAAATTGCATTGGGTACTATGGACATTTGGATGATGTTAATTCTTCCACTCTGTGAACGTGGTATATGCTTCCATTTATATGTGTCTTCCTTAATTTCATTCTTTACTGTTCTGTAGTTTACTGAGTACAGGTCTTTTACCTCCTTGGTTAGATTTATCTCTAGGTACTTTATTTTTCGTGTTGCTATTGAAAATGGGATTTTTCCCCAAGTTTCCATTTCTGGTATTTCATTCTTGGTGTACAAAAATGTCTTCAATTTGTGAATATAGACTTTGTATCCCAGTGCTTTGCCAAATTTACTTATTACAACAAGTTGTTTTTTGATGGAGTCCATAGCATTTTCTATGTACACTATCATGTCATCTGTAAACAATGACAGTTTTACTTCCTGTTTTCCAATTTGGATGTCTTTTATTATTTTTTTTTTCTTCTCTGATCACTCTGGCTAGAACTTCCAATACTACATTGAATAGAAGTGGTGAAAGTGGACTGCTTCTTCTTGATCTTCGGGGGAGAGCTTTCAGGTTTTGCCCATTTAGTATGATGTTCTGTAGGTTTCTTGTGTATGGTCTATATTACATTGAGGAATGCTCCCTCTACTCCCACTTTGCTGAGAGTTTTTATCATTAATTTGTACTGTACCTTATCAAATGTTTTTTCCATGTCTGTTGATATCACCATGTGATCTTTGTCTTTCTTTTTTGTTACATTCATTGATTTGTGAATATTGTACCATCTTTGCATCCCTGGGAAGATTCCACTTGGTCATGGTGTACAAGCTTTTTAATGTATTCCTGGATGTGGTTTGTCAATAATTTGTTTATGATTTTAGCATCTATATTCAATGATATTGGCCTGCAGTTTTCTTTCTTTGTTGTGTCTTTATCTGGTTTTAAAGTCAGGATGATGCTGGCCTCATAAAAAAAGATTGGTAGTCCTCCCTCTTCTTTGATTTTTTGGAATAATTTGAGAAAGATAGGGATTGGCTCTTCCCTAAATGTTTGCTAAAATTCTCCTGTGAGGCCATCCAGTCCAGGGCTTTTGTGTGCCAGGAGTTTTTTGATTACTGCTTCAATTTCACTAGCTGTTATTTGTCTATTCAAACTTTCTACTGCTTCTTAATTCAGTTTTGGAAGATTATATGTTTCTAGATATTTGTCAATTTTGCCGAGGTTTTCAAATTTCTTGGCATTTACTTGTTTGTAGTAATTTCTTACAATCCTTTTTATTTCTGTGATGTCAGTTGTAATTTTTCCTCTTTTCTTTCAGATTTTATTTATTTGGGTCCTCTCTCCTTTTTCCTTGCTGAGTCTGGTTGAAGGCTTGTTAATTTTGTTTCTGTTTTCAAAGAACCAAGGATTTATTGATCCTTTGAATTGTTCTTTCAGTCTTTATGTCAGGGGTGTTACACTCATTTTCACTGGGGGCCACATCAGCCTCATGGTTGCCTTCAAAGGGCCGAATGTAATTTCAACTGCTTAACAGTTAAGGAGTATTTACACTTGTACAGTCCTAAAATTATTTCAGCCCTTTGAAGGCAACTACAAGGCCAATGTGGCCCCTGGTGAAAATGAGTTTGACATGCCTGTGTGTCGTTTAATTCTGCTCTGATCTTGATTGTTTCTTTCATTCTATTTACCCTGGCTTTGTTTGTTGTTGTTCCTCTAGTTATTTTAGATGTAGGGTTTAGTTGTTTATTTGAAATTTTCTATCTTTTTTATATAGTCCTGTGTTGCTGTGAACTTCCTTGTCAGGACTGCCTTCACTCTGTCCCATAGATTTTGGGCCATTTTGTCTTCATTTTCATTTGTTTCCAGAAACTTTTAAAATTTCTTCCATGATCTTGTTGTTAATCCATTCATTGTTTAATAGCATGTTATTCAGTCTCTATGAGTTTGCATATTTTTGAAAATTTTTCCTTGAGGTTGGTTTTTAGTTTCAAGCCTTTGTAGTCTAAGAAAATGCTTGATATGATTTTAATTTTCTTGAATTTGTTGAGGTTTGTTTTGTGTCCTATTATGTGGTCCATCTTTGAGAATGTTCCATGTGCATTAAAAAAGAATGTACATTTTGCTTCTTTGGGGTAAAAACTTCCATATATATCAGTTAAGTCCATTTGATCTGGGGTGCCATTCAGTGTCTGACCCATTTTTTAAATTGTGTTGTCTGTTTTCTTATTTTTGAGTTTGAACTGTTCTTTGCATATTTTGGATAATAATTTTTAACATGTATGTTTTGCAAATATTTTATCTGTTTGTAGCTTATATTATTGTCTTTAACATTGTCTTTTTCAGAGAAGAAGTTTTTTATTTTAATAAATCCCCTTATCAATTATTTCTTTCCTGGACTGTTATTTTAGTGTATCTAAAAAGTCCTCATGAGGACTTTTTACCCACAGGCATCAGGTTTTCTGTTTTATCATTCCATAGGAGTTTTTAGTTTTGTGTTTTACTTTTTGGTTTGTGATCCATTTTGAGTTAATGTTTGTGAAGTGTATAAGGCTTGTATCTAGATCAGTATAATACATGCTGATGTCCACCTCTTCCAGCACCATTTTCTTTGCCCATTTTATATTCTTTGCTCTTT
Organism: Carollia perspicillata; assembly: GCA_004027735.1. Lineage (NCBI taxonomy): Eukaryota > Metazoa > Chordata > Mammalia > Chiroptera > Phyllostomidae > Carollia > Carollia perspicillata. Next base: position 34,213 of record PVKM010006204.1, read on the forward strand.
TGTCAAAGATCAGTTGACCATATGCACATATATTTTGGTTCTCTATTATATTCAATTGATCTATATATGTCTATTATTTTTGTCAATACCATACTGTCTTGGTAACTGCAGTTTTATAATAAGCCTTGATGTCAGGTAATATCAGTCTTCCAACCTTGTTCTTGTCTTTTTATATTATGTTGGCTATTCTGGGTCTTCTTATAAACTTTAGAATCAGTTTGTTGATATCCAGAAAACAACTTGCTTAGATTTTGATTATTGAGATTGTATTGAATCTATAGATCAAATTAGGAAGAAGTGACATCTTGGAAATATTGAATCTTTCTACTCATTATCTTGGAAAATCTCTACATTTTTTTAGTTCTTTGTTTTGTTCATCAGAGTTTTGTGGTTTTCCTTATGTATATCTTTACATATTTTGTAGATTTAGACCTAAATATTCTATTTTATGGGGGTACTAATGTAAAAGGTACTGTGTTTTTAATTTGAAATTCTAATTTTCATTGCTGGTCTATAGAAAATCAATTGGCTTTTGTATATGAATCTTGTATCCTACAACCTCACTATTATTAGTTCCCTGAGTTTTTTACACTGATTTTAAAAAAATTTTTACATAGATAATCATGTCATCAAATGAACAAAGTTTTACTTTTTTTCACAATCTACATAACCTTTATTTTCTTTCTTGTCTAATTGTATTAGCAAGTACTACTGTGTGATGTTGAAAAGAAATGTTAATAGGGTACATCTTTGCCTTCCTCCTGATCTTAGTAGGAAAGCTATGAGTTTCTTACTATTTAGTATGATATTAGGTATAGTGTTTTTGTATGTATGCATTACCAATTTTAAAGAATTTCCCCTGTATTTGTTGCCTGCATTTTTTTTATTATAAATAGGTGCTCTTGGACTTTGTCAGAAGTTTTTTTGCATGTGTTGATATGATCCTGTGATTTTTCTTTTCTAGCCTGATGATGTCATGGTTATATTAATTGATTTTTTAAATATATTGAACCACCCTTGCCTACCCAGAAAAAGTCCCACTTAATTATGGTGTATAATTCTTTCTTCTGCTTCTATCCTCTAAAATATTATAGAGAATTGGCATAATTTCTTAAATGTTTGGTATAATTCACCAGTCAACCAATTTATACTGGAACTTTTTATTTGGGAAGGTTATTAACAATATATTTAGTTTATTTAGTAGATATAGGTCTATATTTACATTGTCTATTTCTTCTTTTAGTTTTGGTAGATTGTGTCTCTCAAGCATTTAATCCATTTTATCTACACTATCAAATATATGGGCATAGAGAACTGCATAGTATCTTTTTAATCACATGTAGTGATATCACTTCCTTTCATATTTTGGTATTTATTTATTTATTTTTAATGTTTCATATTTTCCATTACACTTAGTCCCCTTACACCCTCTTCTTCTCTCAATCTAATATTAGTAATTTGTGTTATTTCTTTTTTGTTTTTAGCTTGGTTAGAAGCTGGTAAATTTTATTGATCTTTTAAAAGGCTCTTTCCATTTTGTTGATTTTCTCTATCTATTTTCTGTTTCAAAATTCAATGGTTTTTGCTGTAATATAATGTTTTGGCTTACATTCACTTTGCATTTAATGTGCTCTACCTTTTCTAGGTTCTTAAGGTAGAAACTTAAGTTAGTGATGTTAGATCTTTCCTTGTTCCCAATATATACACGCAGTACTATAAATTTTCCTCTAAGCACTGCTTTCCTTGCATTCCACATATTTGGATAAGTTGTGTTTTCACTTTCATTTAGTTGAAAATATTTTTAAATGTATTTTGATATTTCTTCTTTGACCCAAATATTATGTAGAAGTGTGTTTTTTAACTCCACATATTTTTGGATTTTCCAGTTATCTTTTTGCAATTGATTTCTAATTTAACTCTTTTGTGGTCTGAGAGCAGACATTATCTGATCTCTGATCTTTTAAATTTGTTAAGGTGTACTTTATGGCCCAGAATGTGGTCTACCTTAGTGAATATTCCTTGTGAGCTTGAGAAAAACGTGTATTCTGCTCTTCTTGGGTAAAGTCAGTTACATGTAGTTGATTGCTGCTGTTACAGAGCCTACCTATATTCTTAACTGATTTTCTGCCTGTTGGATTTATTTCTTCTAGAGAGGAATTGAAGTTTCCAACTATGATAGTGGATATTTCTTCCCTCCCTTTAGTTCTATAACTTTTTTCCTTATGCAGTTTGATACTCTCTTGTTAGGTAAGTGCATATTAAAGAAAAAGCTGTTTTTTTATTATATATTTATATAACTTATATTCAGTGTCATTATTGATATGTTAGGACTTAACCTTTCCATTTTAAATTTATTTTCTCTTTGTTCTGCATTTCATTCTGTGTTTTTTCCTTTGTTATAAGTTACTTGATTTATTTTAAATTCCATTTTATTTTTATTTACCTAGTATTTTCAAGTATATCTTTCTCTACTGTCCACTGTTCAGAATATCAAATAAGTTTTTATTTTTGGTTATTATATTTGTTCATTTCTAAAATTTCCTTTGGGTTTTTCTTTTTTAATATATTTTATTGATTATGTTATTACAGTTGTCCCAATATTTTTCTCCTCTTTATTCCCCTCTGTCCTGTACAACCCCAGCTTAGTTCAAGTTCATGGGATATACATACAAGTTCTTAAACTTTTCCATTTCTCATACTATTCTTAACCTTGCCCTATCTGTTTTGTACCTACTATTTATGCTTCTTGTTCCCTGTACTTTTTCCCTCATTCTCCCCCCCATCTACCTCCTTGCTGCTAACCCTCCATGTGATCTCTATTTCTGTGAATCTGTTCCTATTCTAATTGTGTGTTTAGTTTGTTTTTGTCTTTATGTTTTTAGGTTTGGTTGTTGATAGTTTGTGAGTTTGCTGTCACTTTACTGTTTGCATTTGTTACCTTCTTTTTCTTAGATAAGTCCCTTTAACATTTCATATAATAAAGGCTTGGTAATGATGAAACTATTTAACTTGACCTTATGTAGGAAGCACTTTACCTGCCCTCCCATTCTAAATGATAGCTTTGCTGGATAGAGTAATCTTGAAAGTAGGTCCTTGCTGTTCATGACTTTGAATACTTCTTTCCAGCCCCTTCTTGCCTGCACAGTTAATTTTCAGAAATCCGTTTTTACTCATATGGGAGCTCCTTTGTGGGTAAATATCTCTTTTTCTTTTGCTACTTTTAAAATTCTTTCCTTATCTTTAATCTTGGATAACATAATTATGATGTGCCTTGATATGTGCTTCCTTGGGTCCAATTTTCTTGGAACTCTCTGGACTTCCTGGACTTCCTGGAAGTCTATTTTCTTCACCAGATTGGGAAAGTTCTCCTTCATGTGTTTTCAATTTCTTGCTCTTTCTCTTCTCCTTCTGGCACCCCTTTGATTCAGATGCTGGAACATTGAAAGTTGCTCCAGAGGTTCCTGAGCCTCTCCTCACTCTTTTTGAAGTTTTGTTTCTTCTTTCTCTTCTGGTTGAATGTTTATTTCTTCCTTCTTCTCCAAACCATTGATTTGTGTCCTGAACTGATATCCTTCCTGTCACTGTTGGTTCCCTTTATTTCACTTTTCATAGCCTCCCCTTTTTCATCTATTTTGCAACCATACTCAACCATTTCTGTGAACATCCTGATTAGGAGTGTTTTGAACTCTGTATCTGATAGGTTGGCTCTGTCTTCATCACTTAGTTGTCTTTTCTCTGGAGCTTTGATCTCTTCTTTAATTTGGGCCATATATTTTTGTCTCAGCTTGGCTCTTATATAGTAAATGATGGAGTTTTAGGTATTTGAGGGGGACTTCAGCCAGCAAGGTCCCCTGGGGCCATCGTAGGTGAAAATAATGAGTCATCTCAGCTACAATCTTGTTGCTCGAACAAGAAAAGAAGTGGCAATTCCCTGTAGTGGAGAATGCCTTGAGTCCTTCTCCTACACTGCTTTTATTAGGGTTGGGAAGTGCAGGGGGATACAGCACACTTGCATAGCTTATCAATCAATGTCCAATGCGCTATAGTCATAAAAAACTAACACTATCTATAGGTAACAATTAAAGAAACACACAAGTCTTTTCAGTTTGGGGTCTGCAAGACACACAGGTGCCAGATGGCTACAAAGGCATATATCATGAAGTAGGGAGTTTCACTCCTTATGCCTTGAATTCAAGCATGTGTGTTATACTAACAGGTCTTATTGCTGAGCAGAGCTGGCTTCAGAGGACAAAAATGCACATTTCAGGCCTGATTCCCACAGGACCCTCAGTGTTAGAATGGAGTCATGCCTGCCACCTGCGTATGACCTGGTTTTCCAGGGAGACTTACCAGCCCCTTTCAGAGCTTTCTCTCATGGGGCTACAATCTCCAAAACCACACCAAGTGGTCCCCAATAGGTATTTGCCAGGGTGGTCAACCCACATTGCTACAGTGTGATGCTGTATGTGAGGAAGAAGTCTAAAAGGGAGCAATGCCAGTTGCTCGGCTCTCAGCTAGCTTTCAGTCACTTCCTCTGCTACCCACAAGAAAATTGGGCCTCTCTGGTGCTGATTCCAAGGCGGGTGGGTTTCTGTACATTCCATGACCCTGTGGATCTCTGCAACAAACTCTCCTGTGAGGCTGGGAGTTTCTTGTGCCACCACAAACCCTACAGATTTTTTCAGTCAGAGGTTTTGAGGCTTTATTTCCCCTCGCTGCAACCCTGGGTTGCACTGTCTGTCTTGCTCCCCAATTATTCCTCCCAGTGTATCCTCACACAAATGTGGGACTGCCATCAGCCACTGTCTCCCCTTCTCTGCCAGCTGCTACCTCGCCCTCCCTGGTCCTCCAGATGCGGCCTTACCACGAGTGCTTTCCACCCTGACTGCCCATCTTTGCCCCTCCTACTTGTTTGGATGAACATTTCCTCTTTAACTCCCTGATTGTCAACTTTCCTACAGTTTAATTTTCTGGCAGTTCTGGTTATTTTTCTTTTCAAATTTATTTTCATCCTTCCTTTGGTTGTGTGAGGAGGCAAAGTGTATTTACCCATGCCTCCATCTGGGCTAGAAATCTCAGGTTTTTCTTTATATCTTCTATTTATGTGCCAAGACTTTTTTTTTCCTTTAATTTTATTCAAACATGTCCTTCTTTCCCCCTTTGAGAAATTTTGTCATGGCTTATTTACAGTTTTGGTTAAGTAATACTAACACTTCTACTCTATCTGTTGGCATCCATTGTATGATCTTTTTAATTTAATTTGAGATTTTCCTCATATAAATAGTCAGTTTTTTCCAATTAAAACCTGAGATCTGGGGGCATTATATTGAGACTCTGGATCTTCTGGGTTTGCTTTTTTAATACTGATCTTGGGAAGGGTGGACGTTGCCTCAGTAAATCTCAGGTGGCAGTGGAATTCCAGGTTTCTTATTTGGTCTGTGTGTTTTTTTAAATTGGTTTATTTGTCTATTTTTTACATTTTATTTTAATTGTTGTTCAAGTGTAGTTTTCTGTCTTTTACTCCCATCCCAGCCTACCCACCCAGACCTCCCCACCTCCCTCCCATTTCCATCCCCCCTAGTTTTTGTCCATGTGTCCTTTATACTTGTTCCTGTAAGCCCTATCCCCTTTCCCCTGAACTTCCCTCCCCTCTCCCCTCTGGTCACTGTCAGCGTGTTCTCTATTTCAGTGTCTTTGATTATATTTTGCTTATTTGTTTGTTTTGTTGTTTAGGTTCCTGTTAAAAGTGAGATCAGACACTTCTCCAAGGAGGACATACAGAGGATCCAGAGACACATGAAAAGATGCTCATTATCACTAGCTATCAGAGAGATGCAAATTAAAACCACCATGAGATACCACTTCACACCAGTCATAATGGCCATCATAAACAAAACAACAAACAACAAGTGTCAGAGAGGATATGGAGAAAAGGGAACCCTAGTGCACTGTTGGTGGGATTGCAGATTGGTACAACCAGTTTGGAAAGCAGTATGGAATTCTCTCAGAAAACTAAAAATGGATCTACCTTTTGACCCAGCAATTCTTACTTGGCCTGTGTTGTCACGTGGAGGAGCTCTTCTTTGTACTGCTGGGCAGTAATAAGATTTCTGGCTTCCTACTATGGTTCTAGTGATGCCATCCTGGTCAGGAGGATCAGGTTTGGATTATTGTAGCTTCTGCCACGGCTTCCACTGTTATGGTGGATATTCAGATGTGACCTCATTACTACTTGTGGTGGTAGAAATTTTGACTCTTTGCCAGGCCTTCTCTGGGGGAGGGATATCTCATTTCCACTTTGTAGGGGTAGAAAACCAGGCTCCCCACATTGTCTCTACTGTTTCTTTGAATTGTGGCTTCATTACTCCTTGAGAGATGAAAGCCCTGACTCCTTATTCCGTTTTCTCTGCCACATTCTTGTGGGCCTGTGTTGTCGTGGTAGAGGAGGCTGGTAGGGGCAAATTGTTATAGCCTGTCAAGTGTTGTAGTCTAGTCTCCCCTCTTGGTCTTTGCTGACCAGAGTGCAACTGAGGGCCAACGCTTTTTTTCTGTTGTGTTTAACTGGTATAGAGTGGTTATTTTCTAAGTTTCCTGACTTGCTATGTGGTCCCTTCTTGCTCCTTTGGATAAATAATTTTGTTGGGGCCTTATTTTTGTGTGTGATTGTTAGCATTTCTTGGTTTCTGGCTTTTTTTTTTTTTTTTATCTCCACTGGCACCATGGGACAGGGTCTAAACATTGTCACCTGGTGGTGATGAAAATCTCTTCTCTGACACCACTCCTGTTTGGGGGACCTGGAGTGTTCATTATGGTCTGATTATGGTAGAATTTAGACCCTCCACTCAGACATTGTTGAAATTTTCTTCTGTGGTGTTTGCAGTTGAGCAGTTACTATATAAATGTTTTGTGTCTTGATATGTTGCCTTTTTCCTGGTGCTCTGTGTAGATAGATCATGTTTTTGTTGTTGGTGTCTATAGCCATTTCCTAATTATCAACTCCTTTAGCTTCCAGTATGAGATGAATGAGGCCAAAAGAAAACTCACGTAATTCACCATTGTGTCATTCCTTGGGTTCCAAGTTCTCTTGTTGGTCTGCCTCTTCACTTTACCTTTCTGAATCTTCTGTTTATTTCATAGATAATCTCCAAGGATTTTAGTTGTGAATAAAAGCAACTATAGGGAAAATGTGTCTGCTTCATCTTCTGGAAGTAGAAGTTCACTGTATCTGCTCTTGTTGTGAAGGAAGAGTTGACCAGACTTGCTAACGAATTGGGTGTGGGGTGTGAAGAAAAGAAGTGGCAATGATGCCAATTTTTTTGATCTTAACAACTGAAAGGATAAAGTTGCTGTACTTAGAGATTAGGAAGCCTTATTTTAAAGGGGAAGCTTTGGTAGATTTTGGACATGTTAAATTGAAGATGCCTAGTGGATATGGTATTAGGCTTTTGGATCACAGAGTCTGGAGTTAAAGGTGGAGGTCTGGGAAAGAACTTTATGTTCAGGAGTCATTCTATGGAGGTCTATTTAGAGCCATGGGGCAAAATGAGACCACCAGGGGAGTGAATGTAGAGAGAAAGGAGGTCAGTTCAGGGACTGAACCCCAGGGTGTTCCATGAATAATAGGCTAGGGAGAATAGGAACAACCTGCAAAGGAGACTGAGGGAGGGCACCTAGGAAAGCAAGAAGCAAACTAGGGGAGTGTGGTGACCAGGGAACCAGACAAAGAAAGTTTTCTCAGAGGAGGAGTGGTAAGCTTAGTCAAATGCTGCCCAAAAGTAGAGTAAGGCATAGAATGAGATTTAATCCTTTGATTTAAGAGGCTGTCCACAGAAATTTGATCTTACATTTTGTGAGCTGGATTTCTTCCCTCTCAGGCTCACTACCACTATTTCCCTTTTAACAGATCTCATTTTGTGTAATCTCATTTTTCTGTTACCATATATAAATGAAAATATCTAAATGATAAACGGAAATACTGTTTGATAAATTACATGAGGAATGAGAACCAGTGACTTTATCGATAACTGGAGTCATAAACTGCTCAGAGGCACCATCACAATTTTTTCAGAGCTATTAGTTTATATCCTGATTTCTTATTTCTGCTATTGAAATCTACTAATCTATTGGAAAAATATATAAAAAAGAGGCGATTTTTTTAATCTTACAAAATCACTAATGTCACTACAAAATGGCTTACTTCATTTCTTATTACAAATTAAGTGCATTGATGGAACGTATGGGGGTTCTATTATGTGCAGTCATTGTGACAGTCCACTTACTTTACTTACATACTCTGCCCTCTTGTATCTTGTTGACAGCGCTGTGAAGTAGGATTTATTGCTGCCATTTTAAAGCCAATGAATCTGAGATTGTTTAGGTTTCTCAACACAAAGATCATGCTTTGCAGTGAGCTGTCTGCATTCCCATAATCACCTTCTTGATAACACTATAGGGGGGATTGTTTCATTCACCTAGCAAGCAATATATACTTTAAAACAAAATCCATTTGTTAAATAGGGAAGAATTGGTAAGTTTTATTATTACTTTTTAGTTTTGGTATGATAAATCAATAGCAGTTTTTCTTTCATTATTAAATTTGGGAGGTATAGAAATAAAATGAAAATTACTTTTAAATATAGTTATTTTATTTTATAGAGTCTTTTTCCTAGTATTCAAATTCATTGCTTCAAGTCTTTGAGTGGTCAAGGCTGTTATTCACATCAATAAAATATTGGTTTAGTATTGTTGAGGGACTGAAACACTTTATGGGAAGCAAAGTGTTAATTTGTTTCCAGAGGAACAGTTGTTATGCAATAGTCAGGTATTTGCTTTAGCAGCTTGCTTCCTTGAGTTCAACAGACTGAAGACTTCCAAAGACAGTACCCTATCACTGCAAGTAAATAAATAAAACCAAATAGTACAATAGACCATGTACAGTGTAGCTATGGGAATGCTATGTTTGATCTTTACAATAATTTTCTGCTTAAAATGGGCAGTTTTAGAAGGCTGATCCTTTTGAGCAGAGATTTAGAAATTCAGTTTATTATGAAATGGAAATATTAACTATCTACTTGCTGGGACTCTAACCAGAAGAGTTGGCAATAACTTTTGAGACTTTTGGTTCTACCTTTCTTTTTATTTTTTTTAAATCAAGAAACGAACAGATCATATGGTATTTGTCTTTGACAGTAACCAGAGGGAAGGGGAGAGGGAAATAACGTGGGAACGAAGGGAAATGCTTGTAAATGAATACATATAAAGGACCCATGGACAAAGCCAAAGGGGGGTATGGTTGAGGGTGGGAAGTGGGAGTGGGTAGGGTGTGGGAAAATGGTGGTGAGAAAATGGAGACAACTGTATTTTAACATCAATAAAAATAAAAAAATAAATAAGCTGTTAAAACATTTTATCAGTATATATTCTGTCAACAAATATTTTCTAAAAGTTTGGCTATCATTTATCTAGTGAAATGAGCACTTGATCTGAAATTATCTTTGAATAACTATAAGCATTGTTTTCATATATAAAAGGTAAGATTGCATCCTGAAAACAAAAGGAAACAAACAGAAAATTAAGGAGGTTATTCAAGAGATTTGCTTCTGAAGAATACACAGCACACAGTTGGCCCTGTCAGTGAAAACTCAAGGCTGCCAGCAGGCATTTCTAACACATTTTCTTAGACTGAAGAAGCCAAGTTAATGGAAGATGCCCAAGAAATGTTTAGGTGCTGTACCTGGTGAACACCGACTTTGAGTATCAAAGTCCATGTTTCCTACTAAGTAGAAAAATGTGACTGTCAATCTGTTTGTGAATAAACAAAGTGAGAGTGTTTGTTCTGGAGTAAATGAGGCATCCTCACCCTGGCAGAGATGCCAGGTATGTCCCAGCTATTCTCTCTGTCCCATAAGACTCTCACCTTACACTGGTTGTGCTCACACTCCTTGCGTGCATGATTCACATCCCAGATTATGCAGGTCCTTATTCTGAGCTGGCCAGGATTCTTCCACAGCATTTCCCATTGGGGTCAGATGACTACTTGCCTGTACAACCCTCTCACACCAGCAGCCAATGGTTACTCTCATCATAATACTTTCATTTTCTTCTTAGAAACTTTATCGATTTCTTTTTTATTCTAATTCTTTTATAAGATTTCCTTGCCCGTTTCATTTTCCCCACAAAGCAGGCTAGTTACTATGAAGTACTGTCAGAATTTTTTTGGTGGCTTTTTCCCACAGTATTTTACCCTTCTAAAAATATATTAGGAAAATATAAATATCTGCAAAAAAGGGAATATATGTGTTTCTGCTTTTTATTAGTATTTCTTTCTCACTGAAAATACCCTACTCCCCACACGGAACCAGACTACAAACATTTTGCCAATGACTTGAACACTGACTGATTAAAACAACAAGTGGAAAAAAGGCCAATGTTAATTTATTCAGTGATTTTTCATATGATTTATGAAGGTCCATGCAACATGGGCAAAATGTTCCAATGGGAAACAACCTACAAGAACCATCATTATCTGACTTCTATTTTCTCTCTGGCCACTTCCTCTGTACTAAAGCTTTCACTCTTTCTGTGCCTAAGCTTTTTTTTTTTCTGCGCTAAGCTTTTGGCATGCTCCTGCTTTCCTCCTTGGTTTCCTTTGCTGCACTTTCTACTCTCTGCCTCCATTTCCTGCACTTCCGTTCTCCCCCTTAAAAATCACCTCCTCCAAGAAGCCTTTTGTAGTATGCTAAGATTGGATCAAATACTCTTTCTTTGTTCTTGTGTAATACACCTTAGAATTTTCTCCTTGCAGTTGGCATAGCTGATATCATCTGGTTGTATATTTA